>VZTG01007213.1:0-17322 GCA_013397845.1 Melanocharis versteri | reverse complement strand
CCAAGATTTCAGCATCCTCACCAGTAGGTCTACTTTATTCATTGTCTGGTAACCATAATTGGCAAGTATTTTAACAAATCATAATTTCTCAGAAGATACCTTCTGCTTACATCAAGAACTCATTAATGCTTCAGGAGTTCAGTCCAACACCACCAATTATTCTGGCAGATACATTCAGAAATCAAACTGGTCATGAAAAATAGGTCTCAAGTTACTAGTTTAAAATTTAACATAGATAAGGGTACAATACCTGAAAACAAACAAAAAACCAACTAAAGAAATTTAAGAAAATCTGGGTATTCAGTTATTTGTAACTGAAATAGATATTCGGCAGCGAATTCCTGCCCTCCTCCACTCTGGCTGGTAATCAGCAGCTGGACTGTCCTCTTCTTAAGCCGGTAGTGCAAGAGAGCCAGCAACTGCCTCAGCCCCATTTTTCCCAGCCCAGTTCTCTCAGGATCTCCGCCCGTCTGAGAGAAACCCTCAGATAAGAGAGTAGCCAGCCCCACCCTTCCCTGTGCAACTTTTTTTGTCTCTCTTAAGTACCCGGTCGTTATTGTCTCTTAGCAACAAAATGGGAGAAAATTGCCTAAGACAAAAGAAAAGAAAAAAGAAAAGAAAAGAAAAGAAAAGAAAAGAAAAGAAAAGAAAAGAAAAGAAAAGAAAAGAAAAGAAAAGAAAAGAAAAGAAAAGAAAAGAAAAGAAAAGAAAATAAAATAAAAGAAAAGAGAAAAGAGAAAGGAAAAGACCCTAACCTCCAACATTCTCAATATTCTCCTTGTAGCAGTCAAGCAAGTAACATCAGTTATCGAAATTAATTAGGAGATTGTTAGTGTATATCAGTAACACAAAAGACACCATCATTTGTTTCCATTATAAGTTTTCATCTTTCCCACTATAAAACTCCAAAACATTGTGACCAATTACTGAATAAATTAAGGGATTATGTCATGGATAGGACTTGATGACCTTTCAGGGTCCTTTCTAACCCTGTGTTTTACTAATGATAGGGTGTCTTAATTTTAGTTCCAAGTGAGAGTCCATGGGGCCCTGTGCCTGATAAAACTTTTTTCTGGAAAGGAAGTTAATATGTGCTCAAGATAATAGCCATATACGAAATAAGAAACCCAGATGCTAGTCAGGTAAGGTATTTCTGGAAAAGTAATTTCAAGAGAGATGAAGGCAGCATTCAGTGTTTGGCAAAGAATCAATAGGTTCCAGTTATCTCAGCAAGTCTATCATGCTTCATACATCA
The DNA here is from genome assembly GCA_013397845.1 of Melanocharis versteri. Taxonomy (NCBI): domain Eukaryota; kingdom Metazoa; phylum Chordata; class Aves; order Passeriformes; family Melanocharitidae; genus Melanocharis; species Melanocharis versteri. Next base: position 16,067 of record VZTG01007213.1, on the reverse strand, counting down.
GAAGGCGTAAGTCCCTTGAAGGTCCTGCTAGTCTAAATGAGTGGAAAATTCCTTGCTCAGGCATGGAATAAAGGTATGTCTGACATGTACCTGTTGTTGGTAGAGTCTGTCTGTCATCTCAGAGTGAAGACATGGTTGGGGCTGATAATGTGACTCAGAGGAAAGCAAGGAAAAAAATTCACTCCCAGAGATCAAACTGTCCATCAAAGACAATACTTTCCTGACTCCTATAGATTATTAAAGGAAACTCTGCAGTATGAAATGTGATTATATTCATTAGCATAATATAAACCAGCAACTGTTAGAGTGATGTCATTGTTTTTTTTTTTTCAGTAAAATATATGTAAGAAATTATGTCTTACTGGTTAGCACTATTTAATCCACTTGTGATTCCCAGTGTTAGTTCAGATATAAATAATAATATAAAAGTGAGTCCAGCTGGAAGCTGGATCTGGGTGTAGCTTCCATCATTCAGTTTTTAATAAAAGTGTCATTTTTTCTTGGTATGAAAAAGTGATAAAATTTATTGCAGTGATTTTGGTCCTCTTCCCTTCCCACATTTTAATCAGTAATAATTTTGAGGATTTTTATTCTGCAAATTGCGTTAAACCCAGTTTATCTAAGCAATACAGAGTATATTAAGCGAAAATTAATACTTGCATAAATTAATATGGTTCTAGGGCAGCATGATTTTCTGAGTTTCCTTACAAATGTGATTGCTGCTGCCAAGCAGTAGAAAATCTTTCTGCAATCATTCAGAGTAGCAATAGGGAAAGTACAGGGTCTTGTGGGGAAAAAAAAGAAAAAAAGAAAAAAAGAAAAAAAAGCCCCCTGTTGATTTACAACAGAATTCCATAAATCTTTAGAAATCCATTAAGGGTGAGGAAAGGTTTCTTTGAGATATCTTATGCCTTTTGAGCTCTAGTAGCCTTTTGAGTATCTGCCATGCATGGCTTTTTATCTGAGGAGTAGCATTCAAACATTCTAGAAGTTACTGAATTCCTGTGGATAAGAAGATCTTTTAGCATTTTCTTTGTTTGCAAGGCTATTAGACTCCTTTGTAACCTGGCCTGAGGTCCCTTTAGTCACTCAGGAGATAAACTGCTGGAAGAAAATGAGCAGCACTTCTATTAACAGGGTAAGTGCTAAGCTCCAGGTCCTCAATGTTTTTTAATGCATCCAATCAGGCAACTCCTCTGCATAACTTATTCAACCTGCTGGAAATACCTGCTCATTGCACATACCAAACGGTGTATGGTCCATTAATAATGGTCCGTTATTAGCTAAGCCACTTCTTCACTTGCCCTTACATCTGTCTGTAAGCATAAATAATCCTTACGGGGCTCTCCTTTTCACAGATTGTTTTTTTTATTGCTGAGTATATGGTTAGATACTAAGTATAAAGTAAATGATAATACTAAGTAAAATATTAATAACCAAAAACATAGTGGAATAAATTTATCGCATAGGCCTTTATTATGATAACACAATGAAACAATGAAATTGATTTAGAATGGATTTTCTGGTTTTTATGCTTTAAGCTGACCTTCAGAAAAACAAAGAAGGGTCTTTTCTCATCTTCATTAATGCCTCCTGCATTCCCAAAATGTTTAGGTGTATTGTTGAAGCCTTTGGCCTTTCTCTGCATCAATCAAGTACTGATTGCTTCCAGAAGCAGGAGACTGGTTGACTAAGAATCAGATCTGTTATATATATATCTTAGCTTGAAGAGATTTGGAGTATCTTGACTTTTTTGGGAAAGGGAACACTGTTTTAACAAAAATCTAGTCTGAGATATGTCTTGCAATCCCATTATTGTCATCCTATTTTTACCAAGGACTGCATTTAGTCCAATTAGAGTTAAAAAGCATGGAATGAAATTCTCACTGTTTATTTTATGTGTTTATGTAAGTTTGATTAGAAGTTAGTGCTAATGAAGAGTTCATTCTTGTTAATTTTTAATTGCTGTAAAGGATTTTCATTCAGAATGTTTTAATGCTTCAGCATGATCTTTAAAACATTTTCAAAGTAATTTTCTGGTTGTGAATGAGATTTCCCGCTACTGAGTGGTCCTGTATGCCCACTATCCACATGGATACTTGATAGATTCGCTCGCTTCCTTTTGGATAATTTCCCAGATTAGTAGATGGCACACTTCTGTACCAAGTCTGTGTGAGACCATCTTTACAAAATCTAGGGATTTTACTTCTATCAGGATCATGTGTCTGTGTGACTTGGGGTAGGGATGTTTAAACTACAGAATTAATTAATGTATTTTTGCAAAACATTTTGGTTTGACACTCTTCCACAAAACCAGCCTCTGCATTTTTGTTTTGATCTGCTCTTAGCACAAAAAATCATTGATGCAGAAAACATTGCTATACTTAATTTTCTCTGCATCAAGGTTGCTAAAAGAAAATAGTGATTGTATAGCTGTGAGGAGAAAAATCATAACAACAAAGTAGGAAAAAAAATATGTGGCCTTCAAAATACCAGAGTCACTGAAATCCTTGTTTAGTAAACAGTGCTTGTACATCACATCAAAAACTGATCTCTCAATTCAGATGAAGACTTGTGTTCCTCAGATACAACCAGAAGTATTTTGTTTAAATATAAACGTAATTCAACATTCATAGGCCTTTATCTTGAATAATTTATTTCCATGAGAAGCAAGTTAAAACAGCTTTTCACAAGATGCATTTGTGCTACATAGATAGCAAAAAACTTTTGCTGTGATGTTTGAGGGTTTGTTTCTTCCTGCTGTATGGGCAGATCCTGTAGCTACCTGCTGACTAGTCAAAAAGACATTCAGATGGACAAAAAAATTGATTGAGCTGTTTATAGTAGTGCCCTTCGTGAAAGGTCCTGTGGCCAATAATAGTCAGTTTCTTATTGCTACGCAGCCGACATGACAATGATCACAAGTTATCTTTCTTTTCTCCATATGTTCTGGCAAGAACTCTTCTGATACAATCATGGTAACTCAGAAGGCTTTTATATTCTAAAGAGGTTGAAAAAAAAATCGTAGGATTGAAGTTATCTTCCTAATGGTTTTACATGTTTTGCTTTTCCTTTAGGGACTGGTATGTGTCTCCTCCTCTAATTATAAGAAACAGACAGCATTTTCACATTTGCGTTGTTATGAATTAGGTCTGGAGAACTTCCCATTAACTCAACTTAGAAACATCTAAACCCTTGAGCTTATAATACTACAGTCTTAAGGTTCCTTATTCACTGTGAAAATTTATGATATCACTGCTGTTGTCTCTTTGACCTTTCTGAAGGTTTCTGGGATAAGGAAGTAGCCCCTGTGGGTTGACATTGAGTGATATAGGCCAGGTGGTTATTTTTGCTTGTTTTCTTCGACGTGTTGAGTTCAAACCTTCCCAGTGCTATATTTTCTCCATCCAAAGGGCAGAAGCACAGTTTTGAACTGAGTGATTGCAGCACCAGCATTCACTCATCTTTAAGGATCAGGTCATTCATAATAGTTATATTATGCTATATATAAGCATTCTTCCTGGAGTGTTTAGAAGAGTGCCTTTTTGCAGACACAGTGATTTTTTATTTTGGTTATGTAATGTTTGTTGTTTTGTTTGGTGGTTTTGTGTTTCTTTATTTTCTTGTTGCTAGCCAGGCTCAGGAAGGAGTTAATTTGCAATGTTAAGCCGCTGGCTGGGCCCAAAGGCACAAGAGTTGGAGACTGTTAATGGAAACACCTTTAATTTATTGTAACCCATTATTTGAATTCTACGTTATAGGAATTCCTATAACAAGAACTGCCTGGACCAGTGGTGGACAAGCCTCACTTGAGGTAGCGCAAGTGCAGCTACGACCTGATCTGAGCTGGCTTTGGTGCCCAGTAACTCCAGAAAACACACACCTCTCTTGTCCTGAGTAGCTACTGAGACAGGTAGAGCATCAAGTCGTGGACTGAATGAACATGGTGGACAATTGTGGGTATTTTACAGACATTTTATGGGATGGTCTGGGGAGTAGGGAAATCATGTCAGCATATCCATATTGTGGCAGGAAGGAGGAAGGTGGGGTGACATTTGGAGTGATGCTTATCTTCCCAGGTCACAGTTACACATGATGGAGCTCTGCTCTCCTGGGGATGGCTGAACACCTCTCCGCCCATAGGAAGCTATGAATGAATTCTTTGGTTTGGTTTCCTTGCCTGTGTGGTTTTGCTTTATTTATTAAACTGTGTTTATCTCAATCCGTGAGTTTCTCACGAACTGTTAGACAGAGAAGGAGTTGTCTGGATGGCTGCATTCAGTTAGAGTCAGTGGCTTAATGGCCAAGTGGAAACTTGTAACTAATCATGTCCCTAAATGCACCAATACTGTTTAATATCTTCCTTAGTGACATAGTGAGATTTAATGCATCCTCAACAAGTTTGCAGATGATGCCAAGCTGACCGGAGTGGTTGATCTGGTAGAATGAAGAGATGCCATCCAGAGGGTCCTTGGCAGGCTTGAGGAGTGACCCACAATAACTTTATTAACTTTAACAAAACTAAGTCCTAGGTCCAAGATACTGCATCTGAATTAGGGCAACCCCCAATATCCATACAGACTGGATGATTACTTGATTGAGAGCAGCTTTGAGGGGAAGAACTTGGGAATACTGCTTGATGTAAAATTGTACATTAACTGGCAGTGTGTGCTTGCAGCCCAGAAAGTCAATCATATACTGATGCCTCCAATGCAGTGTTCACGGAGGTGATTGTTCCCCTCTATGCCACTCTTGTGAGGCCTCACCTGGAGTACTGAGTCCAGCTCTGGGATCTCACCACAAAGATTTGGATCTGTTTGAGCAGTCCAGAGAAGGCCACAAAAATGGTCAGGTCTGGAGCACCTCTCCTATGAAGACAGGCTGAGAGACTTGGGGTTGCTCAGTTTGGAGCAGAGAAGGCTCTGAGAACAACTTGTTAAAGACAATATTTGTAAAACAGAAGAAAGGTGGACAAGACTTTCTACAAAGGCATGTAGTGAAAGGACAAGGGTTGCTGGTTTTAAACTAAACCCATATCAGTTTGTACTGTATGTTATGAAGAAATTTTTTTACAATGAGGATGGCAAAACACTTGAACAGATTGCCCAGAAAAGTTGCAGTTGTCCAATTGCTAGCAGTGTTCCAAGTCAGATTGGATGGGACTTTGAGTGACATGATCTAGTGAAATATGTCCTTGCTCATGACAGGAGACTTGGACTAGATGATCTTTGAACATCCCTCCCAACCCAGAACGAAACCATTCTGTAATTCCATAGTTCTGCGATTCTCTGATAAGCATGGAATAGTTTAGCTATTAAACACTATTCTTGTTAACTCAGATTTTCCATTCATTTCTATCTGTATCACTAGGGACCTATACTACTTTTTAATGAACATTTTTTTGACCTTGTTAATTTCTTTATCCTTGTCTTGTTGTTACACAGTCTTTTCAATTCTTCCCCTATACCTGATGCAGAAGTCATTAGTGTAAATGTTCATTAGATTTACATACTCTTTAAGATAAATAATGTAAACATTATTCAAAATTTGCTTGTGTATATCACATGTATATGTAAATGAAAATAATTTCGACATACCAGATAATCTGCTGATCTTCTAAACCCAGGGAAGGAAAATATATCACAGCAACTGGTTTTAAAATGGCTGGGAGAGTTTCCAGCAGATGAGCCAAATATCTTGGATTATTTTTGCAGGTAGATGTTTAAGTGGAAAATGACTTATTCCTGGTTTTTGATATAAATTAAGCCAAAATTTTTTATGGTACTGAGATCTTGTCATAGTGATGCCTTATCCTGGTCTTAGAAAATGAATGCCAGACATGGTTAAAGGGTAGGGGGTTGTTTGCCTAGGTATCTTTAATAGGATCCTATCGATGCATTGCTTTGCCAAGGGGGAAGGTATTGCAGTGCACACTCACTGTAAATGCGTATACAAGTTGTAGACCTTACACATCAACAGATCTAACAAGGGTACCCAATAAGGGGGCTTGGGTGGATGGTGTGATGTTTTCCCCATCTATGGAACCTTCCCCTCCCCCCTCCACCCCTGGTGGGCTAATCTCTAGTTTACAGAATATGTTCTAGAAGGGTACCTTGGCCCCCCAAGATAGTAGAATGTTTGGTCTCTTGGCCTCACAGCTTGTGGGGTGTTTGGTCTCCTGGCCCTACAGAACACTAGAACTATGCTAAGTTAGCAGACTTAAAGAATTCCAAGTATGTACTTGTGGATACATAGAACTGTGTAAAAGGTATATAAAAGAAAAAGCAAAAATCATATTGGCATCAATAGGATACATGCATAAACCTTATTTTGTCTTTTATGTGAAGTCACATAGAAACCAAAAGTAAACATCAAGGTATCAAAGATTGTTCATTCACATTATGTTTAAGGTTTTTAAAGATTCTTTTAAAATCTGTTGTCTGCTTTTATAATGTTTCCAATTAAAATATTCTTCCTGACCGTTTTATTCTGAAGGTGGTTTAACATAACATTTTCTACTCATGCAGGTATATGAGATTTTACAGTTAACAAAATTTAAGTCATTCTTCTATGTGAATAAAATACATGGTTGAGCTAAATAAAAAGCAAAAAGACCCCACTCCCAAAACCCCAAATAAAACAAAAAATAAAATTAGAAAAAATAATCAAGTAACCTTTGTGCTATTCAAGTATTAATAATATCTTGCTTGTTAAAAGAGAGATCATGTTCCATTCATGCTCCCAGGATGAGAACTGACAGTGATAGATTACCATACCAGGGAACAACTTGCCCTTCCACTGACTACCTCAGCTGATAGAAAAAAAGGTTTGGAAAAAGAATTTCGCTGATGACATGTTTATACCAGATTTACTTGTATTTTGAGTAACTTTCTTCTGTCCATTTAACTTCAGAGAATTGTACCACTCAGATGAAAGATGAATTTGGTGTCATGGGCTGGAATTTTACAAACAGTCAGAGAAAAGTCAACACCATCAAAATCAGATGAAAAGTAAGATCCTGCCCCTACTACATAATACTATCCATTTCCACACACTAAAGAGAATAAGACAATATCTTGCATCATTTTCTTGTTTCACTAAGCCCAAAATTAAAAGGTCTTTTTCCCTTCGGCAATTGTAATTCAAGAAAGTGAAGACTAGAACTGAGTAATTTTCTTCCTCTGGTGAAGGAATCCCAGACTCTGAAAGTACTCTTTATCTTACCTCTTCTACCCTTAGATTCTTTCTCTCCTTACTTAAGCCAACAACAGCTCCTTTTCACATTAGTGTCATTCAGAAGTGGAAAATAGGGAACAGCTTGAGGGTGAAATTGAATTACCAAACTGATTCCCCCCCTCGATTTAGTATTTCATTCAGGCTTTTTTTCCCCTCATCATATGTGTGATAATTATCAGGATAAGAGCTAAGTAAACGTTGGACATGAAGAACTTCAAAAGAATTAGGACATTACACTGTTTGATATTCTCCCAACACTTGCTCTGTGGTCATTTTATGCTTTCAGATCTGTTGTAACACATTTAAAATGCAGACTTCTAGCTATCATTTTTCCCCACTTATGTATGTTAAACATTCTTACTGAAGGCACTTTATTCTTCACTTTGTTCTCTTACGCTATCATTATTCTTATGGTGTTTAAGTACGCATTTCTTTCTCCTTAGTTGTTCAAATTCCTTTCAGGCTGGCAGTCTTGCTTCCAAGGATAATAGTAAAATGATATAGTGAACAGTAGCAGACAGTCCTTCAGAAGGTCCTTGAAAGGCTCAAATTAGAGATGCTTTATATATTTATTTTTTAAAATATTCGATTTGCTATGCAGTTACAATACCACTGAAACATTATTCCTTATTTCTCAACAGTCTGGCAGTCTGTGTCCTATAATATGGCTAAACTATTTTATGCCTCCCCTTCTATGTTGTCAACCTGTGCTAATTGAAATGTTTATAAAATGCTGATACTAAAATATGCAGCTTAACAGTTCAATAGTTCTTTAATGAGCCTTCTGTTTTATTAATAAAATGATTTATAGAAATACTTAATCTCACTGATTTACCATTAGTATTAATGAGTCTAGTTATTAGGCAATTTATTTCAGAATGCCACAAAGATACAAACCCTGTAAAACATGCAGTATCTTGTACTAAGTTATTTTGTATTTTGAGCGAATGAATGGTTTTGAAATCTCACAGCTTTTCCTCAGTGAAACATAGTTATTCATTAGCATAAAACTAATTGACTCTTTTATATGCAGTATCTTTGTACTAAGTTATTTTATATTTAGAGGGAATCAATGGTGTGAAATCTCAGTTTTTCCTCCATGAAACAGAGTTATTCATTAGCATTGAACTAGAAAACTCTTTTAAATAATCTCCCTGCCATTATTATCAGATTTTATGCAAATAATTTAGCACAGGGCCAATCACAAAAGTAATCCCGAAGACTGAAAATGGAAGCGCATAATGAGTCAGTAGAAATAAAAGTATTTCCATTGTCCTTGACTATTAAGCAAGGACTTCTTGATTATCGACTCTTAGTAAGAATCTGATTCTTATTACTTTTAATGTAATTTCTTGAAAGAAATAATTTTCTAACATGTTGTAGGCCACTACAAGCTACTTTAAAATTATACAACCATCGCTCATCTGTTTATGTACCTTCCCATTGTTGTTTAAATGAAATGCTATTAGTTGGACAGATTTTGACCAGCCTTATGTACTGGGAAGTTAAGATTTTGGGAGTAACTTCCTACTATGATGAGTTCAGTGAAGAAGCTGCAAAAGTGACTTCCAGAGTCCTGGAAGGTGCTACAGACATTTTTTTTTTCTCATTGACCTCTCCTGGTTACAGCCTCAGACATCTAGGAAAGAGAAATGGAGGGGGGGGAAATTATCTTCTTTGTTCCATTAGTGCATTTTTAGTGCATTTTACCTATTTTTTTAAAGTCCAGTAATAGTTTTAATGGGGAAGAAGGGAGGCTTTTGCCTTGTTAGTCAAAGGACTGTGACTACATTCTGTTCCGATGTATAGACTCTGCTATGTAAAATTTGCACTTCTGCATTTCAGTCTATATTTTCTTTATTTGTAAACTTTGTTTAATGGAAAATTGTGGTATAATCAAGGCAATCAATATTAAGTGAAAATTCTTATTTGCAATTTCTTCCTTTTAAATAATTCAATAAAATTAAACCTTTTCACAAAATCAACTGGATTCTCCATAATTCGACTTTATGTGTATTTGCTGGAAGGTTAAGCAAGAGTTGTAGATGGAGTTGGAGCTTCCAATAAAGATCAGTAGAAAAGTCCTGCTGTTGAGTCATGAGGTGCAGAAAGGACCCCATTGTGTTCTAAACTCCTTAGAGAGGAATCAAGGTGTGGTTGGATCCAATCGTAGCCCCAGACTTTGTCAAAGGTTTAATCCCTTAGGATTAAAGATTGCGAATCTGATCTATTTATATAAAATTAACTATTTATTATAACAAATAATTAGAAAAAAGATCTTAACCAGAATTATTTACTACGCAGCATAAAAGCTAAAACTACTAATAGTATATAGTGCACTATATTAAAGCAATTGTGTTAAAACAGTTGTATTAAAGTTAGCAAAAAGAAACAATTATTGAGTAAAGATTGATGTAACTTACTATGCTAGCACTCATGGGCAGGTCTTTTTCACTCAGCCTTGAGGAGTATCCTTGGGGGGCATCCCCAAAATCCAAAGGAGGAATCCCTACACATTCGAAGGAGGAATTGTTAGAATACTAGAACAACCTAACTGTATGAGACTGGACTGAACTTTTATAGTGTAAAGTGATTGACTTCCAGTCACATGTCTCTGGTTGCCTCACTATTAAGATATTAATTTGAAGTTGGTGAGCAGACTGGTTTTAGCATAGTTCAGCACCAAAACCAGCATGACACCCCTCTCAATCCACTACCCAGAGACTTGCAAACAGAGCATTGTCTGAGTTACTTCACTACATACCAGGGCAGAGCATCCTGCTATGCCAAGTCTTCCCTAAATGTCTCTGAATGTCATTAGACCTTCTGAGAGATGTCATAGACTGGGGTGTATGTAACAAATATTCAGTATGGCATGTATATCCAGGCTTTTCAGTGGTTTTGTGGGAAATTTCTGCAGTCCTAAATTCATTTCGCAGACTCCGAATTTGCTCAGTTTTTCTGTTTTCAGAGGCTCACTTCTGGTAAGAGAGAAGTATTGCTGTCACAGTTGTGATTAGCAGAGGGCATTCATGTAGGAGCACACAGTCAGGGACTTGTATCTCCTAGAGAAAGATAATTACACAGAAAATGACACATTCACTACTTTAAAAATCTGTGATTCTTAATGGAGGATTAGGCCACCATTTTTTACAGGAAAATGGACTTATGATAGAGTTTTTCTCTTGCTGGAGCAGCTTTTCTCTGTCTAGGCAGATGCGCACATGTGGTGATTTCATCAAATAGTAAGCTATGTTTTCCAGTGCCAAAGGAAGGAGACAGTAGGGGGCATAAAAGGTCCCTTTTCTCAAGGGTAAATAATTGTCTGCTCTGAACTGAGTCTTTGTATACAGAATCCACTTTTTACCATTGTTCTGAGGTAAACACAGGCAGTCAGACTATATTCTGTATTTATTATCTCTTTCTACATTCTAAATTGCTGTATCTATTTTTCCTGTACTTCAAGGCATTTCTGACTAGCTTGAGGATGACACTGGATGCTGCCTGTACAGCAATTATTGTAATCATGATTTTATTATTATTGGTCTTTCTTCTACTATTAGAATATCATAGTCTCAGAGCAAAAGAAATGCAATAACTCTACTTGTTTGGTTTATTGTATTTAAATACAAAACAAGAAAAAAAGAGAAAAATACGTTGAAGCTTAGAAACATGCAGAGTGAACAAATCCCTCAGAAATAAATATTTTCCAGACAATATTAGCCTATTAAATCAGACCATAGCTTTGGTTTTTGCTCTAGATTCTTCCTGCTCCTGTTTCATGTGAGGAGAAGCATCCATTATCCTTTTCAACAAGAGACAGAACTGAAGGGAAAGCTGGCAAGTTTAATTCATTTTGATACAGTCTGTATGAGTGTGTGTCTGTGGATGTGTGTGGCCGTTGATGATGAGGCGCTTTCATTTTTAACAGTGTGCTGTGTACCATTCATCTGTGTATTTAAAAAAAGTTGTTGGGAAGATATGATACTTCAGCCTTAAGCTGTCAAAAATGAGATTCCAAAGTATTCAGCAGCACAAAATAGCATAGAAAGAGCTTTGCCACTATTTATCTCTGCTTGCCAGCTTGTAATGTTGATTTCTGATATGTCATAATAAAGCACTGAAATGAATAAAGCTACATAGAAAAGTGAAGTTACATGGCCACAGACAGCAAAATATTCCTGATTCCTCCCTGTCTCCCTCCTCCATCCATACACATACACACTTGAAGACAACACACTCTCAGTGATCCTGTTGTAATTCTGCTATTTTACAGTATACCAGTATGACACACAGAGCCTTCCAGGTAATTGTAAATAAAGTGATAAAAGCTGTTTTATGCATATTCCAAATTCATAGTTTCCACTGACCTCACAGTGATGATGCTCAACACTTTCTGGAATCCAGGGCTAAATTTGATTTTCCTCTTCCTTACAATTTCCATACCTTTTAAATTTCCTTTAAGTTATTTATATGTGTGTTTCTATGTATCTATATATGGCTTTTAACTTAGAAAAATGCAAAAACTTTCCTTTCCCCCCCTTACTTCTTGATATGAATAAATGTACAAAATACATAAACAAATATAATAAAAAAGCAAGAAACTCCATACGGTAAATTTAATTAATTTTAATATTTATGTAGGGAAATCTATTTACAATAAATCACTAAACCAGAAGACTTCTCAGTACTGATGAGAAAAGATGCTATGCCAGAATTTTTCATGCTTATTTAAAAAGGTGCTCTGCAAGAAATGGAATTAAGTAAAAATAATTACCCCAAACAGACTTGGTAGTAGGCATTTCAATAAACAATATTGCTGTGTTAAATAAAAATTTCCCCTTTAGCTGTTGACCTGGCAGCAAATCTCTGTCACAATACCCATTGTAGAAACTACAGCAAAGTACGGAATTATTATCCTGAATAAGATATGTGACACTTCTATGAATTTATGAAAAAGGTAACTCTTTAAAAATCAATTTCTTTTAGCACTCCAACTGGTCTCCAACTATTTTCATATTATGGTCCCTCCCCTCAGTCAGATATTCTGCTAACTGTGGTGGAACAAAGTCTGTATGAAAATTGGTCCCATAATCTGTACTTTGTCTAACCTTAACAGTTTTACAGAGAATTGACTTTCAGAACACATCTAGTTGCCTGAGTGTAATAAGAATCAATACAGGACCTAATGCTTCTTATTATCACATAATTTTTTTCAACTTAAATACATTTTTCTTCATTTCCTCTCTTCTTTATCTTTAATTTTTATTCTGTTCCCTGTTTCATGCTTTGAGTCTCCAACTTTGTTGGCAAGGTTATTATTTTACTGCAAACACCTGTCTACATTGAGATTAGCAATACTATTTCTGTGTGCCTAGTAAATAAAATTGTAACAAAAAGAATATTCACAATTGTCACATGTGCCCATCATGTGAAAGGTAATTCTGGCTATTGTATATGCAAATATTAAATCATGCAAATTTCACACATATATGCACACACGTGCACAGAAATCATATGAACTTAGTTATAAAACTGATTATAAGCACAGAAAAAAAGAATATACAACTGGAAGAATATCCAGTTTCTGAAAGTGTAGTCCATCTTTTGAAAGTAAAAAGAAAACAACATGTTTAAGTGAGTTACCTCTCTCTGTTGGAGAATGTTAGAAATAAAAAATGCCCTGAAGGCAGTTGCTATTTTTTTCATTAGCTTGTATATTTTTTAAAGCTTACGGAGGCCTTAGACATTTGGTGAAACACTGCTGAGGTGTTTTAGCCGTGGCGTCTCTGTGAAGATACAGATTTCAATTGATTTCCAGATAGAGAATACTACATGTTGGAATCATTACTCCTCCTGTCATCCCAAAATATTATCAAAGGAAAGCAACAGACTATCACAGGACAGGGCATTACATTCACCATTCTGCATCTTGAATTACACCTCTTGTTTTTGGTGTGTCTTTCTATGGTGACCAGTCCACTGTCGATGTCAGGTGCTGATTATATTAGCCGTTTTATGCTGTTGCTATGGTCACATATACTGTGTGGCAAACCATCTGATTTTGCTTTTCCTTGCATTTTCTACATGTTCTATACTTTGGTTTTAAAAGGAAAAAAATCTCTGAAAAAATCTGATCATCCATTTAGTTGGAAAAATACAAAGAATAATTGCTGATAAAAAGTAGGTTTTTAAAATTTCCCCTTAATATATGTACAAACAAAATTGTGATATGTTAACATTATAATGGTCTTTTCCAAATTAGGACTTTAACATGGGTTTAAAATGTCCTGAAAAGCATGATCAACAAACCAAAATTCCTGGTTTAGCACAGCAAGAGAGATAAATGTCACAAGGAGCTGAGACCTTAAGGTTTAGTATGTTCCGTTCCTTGCCATTAATCAAGGGAGTAGAAATACCTTTTACAATATTCTTAAGCTCCATCTTAAAATTAGCTGGATTTCTGTTAGATACTAGCTCAATTATTTATGGAGACAAGTTTCTTTGAAATTTAAATCCTCTGGTAATAAGATTTTTTCTTAATATTCATTCCATGTATCCATTTTTACACCAGCTCACACATTTATTTTGCAGAATATTTATATAATTGTGGAGATTCATTTTTAGGCAGGACTCAGATCATGCCTCTATATGGTTAGACTGTGAAAATCAAATTCTTCTTGTTACTTCTTATAAAAAGGATTTTTCTGAACCTCAAAAATCCTAGTGGCCCTTCTCTGCATCTGCTCTAAAACAAGATTAATTAATCTCTTCTCTTTGTGAGTCAGCAGAGATTAACTGTGTATATCGCAAAATTTCTTGTATAAGAAAAGGAATACTTTCCAACTCTCTGAGAAACATCTAAATTCCTAAGGTAAAATGTTACTCCTTTTCATCCATGTCTGGCTAAATGGACCTGGGAGGCCTCTCATTCAACAAAAATTAAACCTATGATGGATAGAAATCAAAAATTTATTAGGGGTTGTACAAGAAGAGCCTGGCAGTGTTGTTTAATGGAAACCAGACTATCAGATGAGAATTGCTAAGACAACGCAATTTAAAACTGGACAGGTCATAATAAAATGCTCAATATGTCACAAATTTCATAGAAAACTTTTCCAGGGTCTCCCAGGTAGCCAATGACTATGTACTGTGGAATCTGAATAAAAGTAGAGGGGAAAAAAGCACCAATCACCTCCCTCAACCCCCCTCCCCCCACCTATAAACAAAACAACAAAACAACAAAGCAAAACAAAGCAAAGCTGTCACGTTCCGCTGTCGGAAACTGCGAGGAGTTCTTTTAGTAATAGATGGTCAGGAATGAAATTAAGCCAAACGAGGCAAACATTGTATCTGAGAACCGTTTATTGGCAAGGAAAAGACAAAAAAAATAGGAGTCACCCTACTAAAGAGGGCTAGGAAAGACAGAGCAAGAGGAAGAAAAATGAGATAGAGGGAGAGGGCAGACAGAGGGAAAAAGAGCACATTACCACAGGAGGCTGGGGAGTGCCATCGACATCCACGAAGCCGGGGTGTGCACGCTGCCTGNGGTCCTTATACAGTTTCAAGGAAGGGGCGGAGAAAGGGAACAACCAATGGGGAAATGACGGGGAGTGACATACAACCAATGGGGAAACGGGGAAGGAGGGACAAATATGAACAAACCAATGGGGGAAACAACTGAACAGAACTTTCTGGCAACATTTAACATAAACATGAACTGGGAAGAGTCAGGGAGGAGACTTCTCTATGATAGACACATGGGGGGTGCGGTAGGCTCAATGACCTCGGCCTCACCTTCAGATTCGCTTTCCCTCATGGGGAAATCAACCCAGTTTATTTCTTTATTTATCTTGAATCTGAAGGCAGGCTGGGTCACTGCAACATCTCCCCTGTTTTTATTTAATATGGCGAGAAGTCTCCCTGAAAAAATCTTGTTTAGGATATACAAAACAACACCAGTTAATACAAAAATGATAAAAATAATTACAGCAAAAAATATAAGATAAGTCCACCAATTAGTGAGTCCCCGTCCGGAGAATAAATTGCACAACCATCCTTTGGATTCTTGGGTTATGTCTCTCATCTTCTGAGTAGCGAGGACACAGCAGAAGATGAAGGCTGCAAGGATGGACGACATTCTCCGGCGGGGCTTCACGTAGATGTTCAGTTGGTGGGTTGCTTCTGAATAAAATAAACAGACACATGTTAATAACATAATAATCAAGCATAAACATGGGGGACACACACAAGGTTTAGAAAGGAAATCCAGAGAAATAATTGTTTTGATCTCTCTCTTGCTTCCTGTGTCGGCGCCGTTTCCACGACACAGCACTTGCTTTTGTTTCCGTGGGTGGTATAAAAGGTTTGATTCTCTTAGCGGGGACCCACTTGAGGCCGTTTGGGGTAGATACACTTGCGTATCCGCGGCCCCAAGTGATCAGTTGGAAGGGTCCCTCAATTTCTTGTGTCTCTGGGTTTCTGACAAGCACCTGAGGATGCTTCTTCAGTTTTTGTCTTTTGTTATTGGTAAAGTGTCGAAACACTGGTGGCTCTGGCTCTTCAAAGGTCCTGTTTAAAAAGTTAATGGTGAAAAGTGCTTTGCACAGCCGGTGGACTGGCGAGTTGCACTGGAGAGATGCACTTTGCTGGTGGAGAACTCGCTTTAGGGTTTGGTGCGCCCGTTCGACGATGGCTTGCCCGGTTGGGGAGTGAGGAATGCCGGTGGTGTGGATGATTCCCCACTGTTGGCAGAAGGCGGCGAAGCATTGGGAGGTGTAGGCAGGGCCGTTGTCCATCTTGATCTCCCTCGGCATGCCCAGCACGGCGAA
>VZTG01007212.1:0-40583 GCA_013397845.1 Melanocharis versteri | reverse complement strand
TTTTATTTTTTGATAAAATAAACTTATTTTATTTTTGAATGAGAGTTGTCTCATTTTTAACATTCCAGTTCTCTGTTTCTTTTTTTATCCCAGGATTTTATATTACCTGACAGGAGTGCTTTTCCTCTTGAATTCCTGGGCTGCTAACTAGCATTATCTGAACAATCTTAGCTCTGCCTGCGATGTTACCTGTCTTATTGTACGTCTCTACTCTATGAACTTCCTCACAGCCTGGCAATTTCCTCAGCCGCCTGAGCCATGGTTACACAGCTGAACCAGGCCAAAACTCACCTTCAATGAGAGATTGTTGAAGTTCTAGCCGGAAGGTTAATGTACTCTGTTACTTCTATAGGATTTGGCTTAGCCTTCAGTGTGTACAACTTACAGAAGGGCTCTCACTTCATTATTCTTTCCACAGACTGATTTTGGACTGATTTTAAAAGGTGTTCCTAAAGGTTACTGCTATTTTCTGAAGTTACCTCAACTGTCTATATTTGGTGGTTTTAATACAATCAGTGATAATATTTTGGGGTTTTGTAATGAAGTAGCTGACTTGCTTCAGCCTGATTGTCTCCCTTCATCTCCTGTTCAACCAAATTGGTTTAATGTGAGGCTGTGTGTTTGAATGAGACTTGGTAATTGTTTGTCTTCAACTCATTTGAATGCTGTAAATGTTTCTATCTTAAAAGACCAGACACACACATGTAAAAAATATACAGCAAACAGATACATAACTAACAATACAAAAAAATGTGTTGACAACGACTGATTGCTTTTCCCTTCCTTTCTCAAATTATGTGAAAAATGACCCCTTACACGATGCAACTCATTAGAAACAGCAATTTTTGAGTATTTAAAAGACCCATGCAAGATGAAAACATCTGCCAGTGTCCCATAGGGAATGTCAGCCCTAGGAAACTGAAAAACCCTGAGGTCACATGGCATATGCATCCTTTAGACCTGGAGTATAGAAGTTATTCATTTATGTTCTATTATAGTGATTATTGATCTTCAGTATATCCTTCTTTTGTCATTCCATCTGCCAATATTTAGTTCTGAAGGGAACTTTCCTTTTTAGTTGTATGATCTAACAGCATAAGAAAAGTCCAGGTTTAGAATCTTCTATTCAAACCAATGCACCAGTGAAACAAAAGGAAATTAGGAGCAGAATGAAGGTAATATTCGTAGACTAATGAACTTTCCCACTGGTCCCACTTTTTTTTTCCCACTGCTTCAACATTCTTGCCTGAATCTCTTTAGTTCATATCTATGACTAGAGTGTCTACTAGCCCAGACTCAGGACAGAAATCAGCATTAAATGCCACTGATGTCATTGAAGAAGTCAGTCATACCTAAATATCGGATATACAAATCGTTCAGTAAGTAAGGGTTTGAACTTCTGAATTCATTGTCTTGAAGCAAGAACTTACTGCTTCCAAAAGGTGTCACAGTGTATTTCTATGTAATATTGGACTTGCATGAATTCTTTCGAGTGTTATATGATTTTGGTCTCATTTTATTTATTGTCTCATTTTGAGAGTAACAGCAGCTGAAAAAGCCCATAAACCTGGAAAACACATTCGAACCTTGTTTGCTCACTTGAATTGTGTTGATGTTTTGATTGTAAGACACAGATTTTCATATTTCTGCTGGAATCAACCAAATGGAGAAACATTAAAATATTACAAACTTGAAAACATACAAACATTACATCAAATTATAGTAACGTTTAGAAAAACAGGAACAAAAACTAGTGAATATGACAGGATTCTTTTTTACATTAAAACATATTTACTAAAAATAATTGAGGAAGTATTTAGTATTTTAAAATGACAAAAACAAAAGAATCCTAACACTACCATATCTTTATCAGTCCTATTCTTTTTGTCATTTAATTCCATTCTGCTCAGCTCATGGCAATTTATCCATCATATATTTTCTTCTTTTTTCTAACAAATAGAAAGATCAAGTATTCAAGTAATTTTACTTCCTATGCCAATATTTTTCCTTAACTGTAAATGAACCTGGTATAAGATTTTAAGATGATGATGTTGTTATAGCATGTAACTTTTTTTTTTTTTTAGTTTTTTTAGTTGTTTTGTTTTGTTTTGTTTTGTTTTGTTTTGTTTTGTTTTATCAGATTTCTTTATTGATTGTATTTCAGATTATGATGTCAAATCATGTATAACTTGCAGGGCTGACTATTGATTTTAGAAGCTTTATAAGCAAGCAATCTACATTCCTGTCAAGAAGACACATCATTTGTCGCATGACCACACTGCATTCTCTAGACCTTTCAGACTTGAAAAGCCATAACCATTCAGAAATTGTATATGCAAAATTCTGTATAAAATCACTATTTGAATGCCTGTGTAAGAGACATGAAGCAAGCATACTCTGGAAATGCTTCCACCTGTTACTGTGAAAAAAGAAGTAAAAAATAAGATTATTCAGACTCTTGGACCAAACAGAGAACTTTACTGGCATTGGGTTGATCTTATTTACTTACTTGTAGTACCAAGGTCATAGCAATTATATATTAACTCTAGACATAAAACTGAAATACGCAAAAAAAAAGGGACTGTTGTTATCATTTCTTATTTCAGTATTCTCATAGATACAAATTTCTATTTGTTTAGTAGTTGAAATCATTCCAGGGCTTCATAAAGCTTTATCCAAACTTTCTGCAAAGGGTTAGTGCATTAACATATATTTTCTGACAACTCAGAATGATAGAGAAGAGATTGCATTTTCTTTTTATTCATAGTTCCCACTAATGACATTCTCCAAAGATTTCTTATTCTAATTACAAATTCAAGCACTCACGCAGAATGCTATGGGTAATTTTTGATTCATGAGTTTTTCAGTAACTTTTAATATAAGCATGTCTACTAGAGAAGGAATTTTAGGATTTGTGGCAGTTGTTCTGAATGTAAAAAGTCATGAAGTTGATTTTGTATAGTTTTTTCTTCAGCATTTTTGAATATACAAAAGTTGATAATTTCACAGTATTTCTGCCACATTTATTGCTTCTTTTTCTAAGTTATCACTGTTTCACATAATTTTAGAACAAAACACACATAACTATCTTTTTTGTTGGAACTAGGCAGAGACAACATTCCTAAATATTTGCATTTTGTAAGGACTTGGATACACTTGAAAAAGTACTAAGGGGCCTTTTGAAAAAAATTCATCTTATCACTCTAGATAACATGGTAAGATTTTCTTAAACATTTCTTATTTACCATCATAAAATATTCCATTTTTACTTACAAGGACAGTGTAAAATGTCTGTATAAGCAAACAAAGTATTTCATATTGCATGAAAAAGTTATCCATTTTTATAGGACTGTCTGGCTTTTATGGATGCTAGTTGTGTACACAAACTTCGCAATACCCTTATTTTGCTCTCAGTTAAGATAGTCTCCCTGCCAATGCCTGCAAACATAGCCAGCAATTCTGAATATCTAGGGTTAAAATTATTTTCATAGGTATAACAAATAGATATCAGTCTTACAGTCAAATCATTTTTCATTACATCCAACTGAATGCAACACATTAGTCTTAGTTTCTTCACATATACTCTCAAAATTTGAACCCCGGTGTCTGAAATCATAATTTGATTAATACCGTATCCACCCACATACCTCTTCACTTCTTTTTACTAGTCAATAACCATATACTATCACATACTATGTACATCTATGTTATGTACACATTCATATAGCTTGTTTAGTTTGTTTCCTAATATTATTTACAGAATTGATAAAATTTTTTTGTGTCAGCCAAAAACAAGTAATTAACTTCAGCAGAAGCCCAGGGGAAAGTCTCCTTGTGAATCTCAGCTGTGTGTTAGCCAAGGTGTTTCCAGTATTCTACTTCTGAAAGAAAAAGCAGGCATTTGAGTTTCTACCTCCAGCCCATTGTTTATTTGGAAACTGCAGGAGCAAAGATCAACCCACCGTGGAGCAAGTCAAAGTATTTATTGCTAGAGTCCTATAAACTATGTCATAATTGGAACTATGAACCTGCAGAGACCCTTGTTAGAGTTTAATGGACTGGCAAGGTCAGCACTGCTTTCATAGTGAAAATGAAAATGCTGTCTAGGAGTTTAATGAACACAATGACATTTCTGCATGCCCCCAAAAATTCCTGAGAGCATCTGGAGCTGGTTTGATCTTGTTGGAACATTGATTTTTCTTCTTCTTCTTTCTCTCCCAAGTACTTTTATTGCTGAGGGCAAGCTTGTTTGTCTGCATTTAGAGAGAAGGGGTTCTTGTTCAGGGGGAAAAGTAGGAGGCTTTTTTGTTGAGAATTGGTTTTAAACCTAGTCGCAGTATCTTCCTCAGGAGAAAAATCTAATTCCACTTTTCAGCTCTCTGTAGTCCTCATGGGAAAGAGAAAGGCAATAACCAATATAATTATGCAAGGTTTAGAGCAAATATTGTCAGCATGACCTTACAAGGAGAATTGGGTTACTGTTAGGAATTTGGTTTGAATTAAAGTGGCTGTACATTCCTTAAGCAAGCGTTTGCAAATAATATCCAACATTTTCATATCCATTTCCAGAGCCTAAGATCACCAGCTCTGTTATACATCCAGAAAAAACTGGCACATTTACTTACAGAATAACTTTAAAAAATAGGAAGGGAGAATGGGTTCTTCTTGCCATCTATAGCAACTTTGATTCCTTGGAATGGTTGCTATGTTCATATCTCATTACCCAATTCATTCAGAATATTAGTGCTGGAGGGCTAATGAAGCCTTCTCTCAGTCTCACGATACATATTAAAGCAGTCAACAAGCCTTTGATGTTGTGAACCTATTAATTCTTTAAGGTCAGCTTACATGGTGCAATCAGGAGTACAGTCACTACTTACAAACCCACAGAGAACAAGGTTTTAAGGTATTGACTCTTCAACCATTACTCCTTTTGAGTGAAAAAAAAAAACCAACAACTGTTATTTGGTGTCACATTAGAGAAATCATAGAATAAAAGAATTGTAGAATATGAAATACTGGGAGGAGATCTCATGGATTGTCTGGTCCAACCTTTTTTGTCAAAAGCACAGTCCAGACAAAATGGCCCAGCACCTTGTCCACTTGGATCTTAAAACTGCCCAACTTCAATCTTCCTAGGAGCAACTTGCCCATTAGCCTTCATCTTTTCCTTGTTATTTATTGTAAAAAAGAGTCTCCCTCTTCTTTGTAGTCACAGGAGCACAGTGATAAATTCTCACCCAAATCTTTTCTCAAACCTGAACAAGTTCAGCACTGTCATCCTTATCTCAGAGGGCAGACCTCTCTTTCTTTTCTCTGTGGCACTTCTCTGGACCCTCTCCAGCCTGTCCACATCTTTTTGTATAGCGGAGACCAAAACTGAGCACAGTATTCCAGCTGTGGCCTGAGCAGAGCCAAAGATGACTTCTTTATCTCTGCTGGTCATGCCTTTGTTGATGCAGCCCAGCATCCTGTTGGCTTTCTTTGCCACAGCATCAACAGAGTTCATTCATACTGAACTTGTCCACCAGGTTCTTTCCACAGCCAGGTAGATCCCAGCCTGTCCTGCACTCCTAGGTTATATTTTTAGAGGTGCAATACCTCACACTTGTCTGGTTAGCCCACACTTTCGGCCTCTCCAGGCCTTCTTGCAGGGTGGCTTTCCCTGCCAAAGTGTCCACTTCACCACTCAGTTTGGTATCACTGGCAAACTTTATCAGGTTACATTTGATCCTATTTTCCAGGCACTTATGAAAACATTAAGACAGAATTGAGCCCAGTATTTGTCCCTGGGGACACCACTTGTGCCAGTTTCAAAAAGGAGCTGTTTACCACCACTCTTGGGGTGAGACTGGTCAGCCAGTTCCACACTCACCACACAGACCACTGATCTAAATTATAACACAACCCTTTCTCTAAGAAGAAGCTGTGGAAGACCCTATGGAAAGCCTTGAAGAAATCCAGGTAGACAGTGTCCACTACTTGCTCCACATCAACAAAGTAGGTTACTTTGTTGTAGAAGGTAATCAAGTTTGTCAAGCACAACTTGCACTTGGTGGATCCATGCTGGGTTTTCCAATCATGTGTTTCATCTGGCTTGTGATGGCCTCTAGGAAGATTTGTTCCATAACTTTCCTAGTCACCAAAGTAAGACTGCTGGGTTTATAATTTCCTGAATCTCATTTAAGCCTTTCTTGTTAGATGGGGGTAACAGTCTTGTTCTAGGCTTCTGGGAAGATGTCCGTGAGTTGTCAAAGACTGTGGAGAGCAGCCTCACAATGATGTCAACCTTAACACTCTCCGGTGGATATTGTCAAGGCCCATTGATTTGTGCAGAGGGTCAAGCTCCTGTGAAAGTTCACATACCAAATCTTCCCTCACTGACTCTTGGCGTCTGTTATCATCAACCTAGATTCTTGTTCCCAAGGCCTGGGGTCAAACAGTGTTGGTAAAGATGGAGCTGAAGGAAGTGTAGAGAACCTCTGCTTTTTCAGCATTATTGGTGACTAATTCACTTCTGTTTAATAGTGGGCCAGTATTTTCCTCCTGTTTATGCTTGGTCTTTACAAAGAACCCTTTCTTGTGGATTTTGACCTCTTTGGCAAATTTCAAATCACCCTGAGATTTTGCTTTTCTATCTGAATCTTTGCACTCCGTGGCAGTGAACTTGTAGTTCTCAACTGTAGTTGAGACTACAGTTGAACCTGTAGCTCTCAGGTATTTGTCCACTTTGCCATCTCTGGTATGCTTTTATTCAGGTTCTATTCTATTCTATAGGTTTCAAACAGACTCAGAATCTTGCAGACTGTAGTCATCCATCGTGACTCTCCAGTCATGTGAGTTGTCACACCATATTTCAGTTATTCCTGCAATATCCCAACTTTCTGACCAGCCATGGAGCTCCAGCTCCTCCTGTTTTTTCCCCAGGCTGCATGCAGTGGTACACATGCACTTGAGATGGTTGACCTAGTAATATGTAGTAGATTAGAAGCAAAAATATGTCAAGAAAATCAAACATAGGAAGAATTCTCATGATCAGATATGTGTATGTGTCAGTTCACAGGGCATTCAAGAATGTTTAACCAGTGACTAGTAGTGGCTGCTAGAGGCATATTCCAGTTGTGAGGTGCTGGCATCTATAAACATGGCTTTTGACATTCAGTCAGGAAATCCATTTCTTTATACATCCTCAACAGTTTTGATCAGGGTGAAATGGTATATTTTTGCTTTTGGAACCTTTTGTATATGCTTCAAGTTAAAAAGTCATAGCGAATTAAGAGGTGTTTGTGGTTTTTAATATGGCTTACATCTGAGGCAAACTGAAGAGGCATAGGTAGAATTTATTAGTGCAGTAGTGCTCTAACTGCAACGGAGATCTTGTGAAGCCTTATTTTAAGTGCTTTTTCGATAACAGTAACTAAAGTAGTGCATAAAAATATAATAACTATGCAGTAGTGGTGCAATTCGGGGAGTAAACTACAAAATATTCATTGCCTTAGTTAATGTATATGCTTCTGACTATTTCCCTGGCAGCATTTAGTAATCCAAAGTGATTAAATTAAATTGATTTTTTATCTTTGTGATAAAGACAGAGTATACAGCCCTGTTCTCCCAGTATAGGTTGGGATTTTATTACTTAGCTTGATTCTTGCTTGTAATTGGCCTTTTTGGTTTTCAATGAGCTGTGAATAAAATCTGAGATGTTTCAGATTATATTAAGGAGAATGCACTTACAAGTGAAATGCATTCAATTTTATAAGGAAATGATGAAGATTATTATCTCACTGTATTGGAAGTGCAAAATAAAAAGCCTTACATGAATAATCAGGATTCCTCTGTGTTCTATGTTAATGAGTATTGGCAGCTTCCAGCCTTACTATTACAACTCATTAGACTATAATATTTTTTCCTTTTTTTTTCTTAAGGTAGAACTCTGGGATATTAACTAAGGTTCTCATGAAGATGGCTACATTTAAAACACCTAGCTGAAGAGTAAAACGTGAGCTCAAGAGTTTTATTTCATCATGTGGTCATGTAGGAATGGGCAGGAAGAAGGAAGAAATAGAGGGACAAAAGTTTTTTGTCTCATTATGCTCTTCACATACATGGTAATGTCTGCACTTAAATCACAGTTAATACGCAAGTTAAAATACAGAATTTTGGTCTTTCTTATATATTTGCAATGCAATTTTTATATTTTCTCTTCTAGACAGCTTAATATTAAGAGAATGGTTTGTATTTTCAGCTGCTTAATGATACTCTCTTGTGTTGTACATTGCCTTTTCTTGCTGTCTGTGGTGGCTTCATTAAGGTGGGTTCTGTAAAAATGGAATAAAGGTAAACCTCCACCCAGAAGACATCACAGAATAAAAGGTAAAATGGAGAAACAGACTGGCATTGAAGTTCCAGGCAACAGTAGGATTTTTAACATAGTCTAGCCGATGTTGTCACGATCCGCTAACACAAGCGGGGGTCGTGATGGTTCGTTATCCTGATCTCAGAGTGCAAAAGAAACACAACGGGGAAAAGTTTTATGCTTCAATCAAATCAATGCACTTTTATTGAGTGCCAACAACACGATTATGCGATAGAAGAGGGGGAGAGACATAAAGAAACAAAGGATAGAGAGAAAAAGAGAGGGGGGGGTTAATAGCTACCAACGGCGAGTCGGGATCCTCGTGGTCCGTCTTCTTCCGTGGGGAGATCTCGAAGGGGGTCTCTCTAGAAAGTCCCTTTATAATTCTTTCAAAGGCGGAGCGCAACTAGCCAAAGAGGTAGGGGAATAAGACCCATTGTGTTGGGGTAACGGTGCAGGGTCTGGACGGGTCTGGACAGGTCTGGGCATGAAAGAGGTAGGGGAGTAAGTCCCATTGTGTTACGGTACAGGGTCTGTACAGGTCTGGACACGAAACCTTCTGCCCCGCTCCAGCGCAGCCCTTCCCACCTGGGCAGCAAGGAACAGCACTGGAACAACCTGTTCAGCGTGCACACCTGCAGACACTTGGCAAGCATCCCCCCCTCAGTCCGGCCAGGACTCCTGTGCCTTTTCCCCTTTGGGGTTCTTAGGGTCTTTCAGTCTTTATCCTCGTCGATGATCGTGAGACAGATGAGGGATCTTCGGACCATCTCTTACAGATGTATAATTCATAACAGCATTTACTTTCACAAGAAGGTTTTCCTTGGGCAATACCAACAGGATTATTTACATAAGCATGAGTTGTTTATATAAATAAGGCTTATATGATTGGACTCATACACTGTGTAATAATGCAAAAATATATTAAGTTATGTCTCCATAAAATTCCCTTTCACCTCTGAGGACCAAGAACTGGATGATGTCACTCTACACAGCAATATTGTATGTTGCTTAGACTTCCTTTGTCTTTACTGGTCATTTATCTGTATCTGAAAATCACCACATAACATATAAATTGGCACAATTCTCTCTCTGCACACATGGGACACCTTAATAACAACTGGTGTTGCCTTGGCAAACTTCTGTGGAAAAGCTTCTATGAGCACTAAAGGTCAGTGAGTTTGAAAAAAATATGTATTTATATCCCCCAAACTGCCTTTTAAGAAAGACTATTCAGACAGTGCAAGTCAAAAGTGGACTCATATAACACAGGTAATGAAGTGTAGCCTTCTCTCTTTCACTGATGTAAATTGGAAAAGGCTTAGTTTAATATAGTTTCTTTCTCTCCTCCTGGAAATTTAATTCCAAAAAGAAGCAATCTAGGTCAGCCTCCTACTGGTGTACCAATTAACAGGACATGTCCATTATATTTATTATCCCTCTGCAAGGTGTCAGACTTCAACTTTAGAACTAGCAAAACCAGTGTGACCTCAATTTACAGAAAATTGTGGAGTGTGAATGTTCTTTATTTTTTCCAGTGACTTGCTCCTCACTTTCCTTTAAATTGTATTAAAGCATTGCTGAATTTAAAATGTCCAGATTTTGCCATATAAACTTTGATATATTTTTGCATTTTCAGTGACCTCAAAGCAGATTAATGTTCTAATAAGTTCAAGAGGTCCTTTTTGTTAGGAGCCTTCATATTGAGTACTACAACAAAAATCCTATCTGTTAGTGTTTCCTTCTTTTCTTTTGCCCTTGCTGTAATTGATAGAAATCACAGCACTGAATTAAGCTTTTTCCTCCTACCTGCACTTATAGGAGCTAGCAACCCCTTGATCACTGTGATACTCTAAGCAGTAAATGGAAATGCCTTCACAAAGTACGCTTCATGTTTTGAAAGAAGAAAAATTAATTCATGGTCTTGATGTTAATGGGAGTAATATGAATGTCTCTACTGAAAAATAAACTACATAGACCTCAAAACACCCCTGATGGGCTGAGTTTCCATAGTAGCCAGATAAACTCCAGTGTCAGTTTTTCATAAAGCATAGTGAAAAGGAGGGGGAACAATCTTAAACATGCATATTAATTGTGAGAGCTCATGCAATTTGGCATCCTTTAATGCATACAATTCTAATAAGAAGGCCTTATACATGTGAAGGAAATATGAAAATAGTGCCATGGATTAGGTCTTTAACCTATGTTCATTTCTCTTGTAAGTAGATGTTATCTTCTCTGAAAGGGCTGATGGAATAATAAATTCATAAATCTCTGGGAATTGTCTATATTTAATACTCAAGAGTCCCAAACAAATGGTTTCTTATAAACATCAAAGAAAATACTAGGCATTAAGAAAAATTATTAGAAAATTATTTCAAGAAAATTCTAGAATGTACTTAGAGTAACTCTAAAGTGTTACTTAGAGTTTCATAATTTTGTAAAGAAAAAACCCTCAGATTTTGACAAAAGAAAACAATATTTTTTCTTGTAGTGATCGTTCTAGGAAAGGTTTTATTGTTCTGCGAGGTACCAGAACTTTTTAAACAAAGTCGAAGCGTAGTTCTGACATACACAAAAAACATTAGAAAAAAAAGTCAGTCACCTTCTTATCACAGACCTGTGCATACGCACTGGCCTCATCTGAAAGTTGGCTCAGTTCCATATATCATCCATCCAAATGAGTTTTCTACATTCTGTTGATGTGTAGCAATGAAGAACTTGCCTGTACCATTCACTGTGATTCTAAGGCTGACCAAAAAGAGGGGGTTAGCTAAAACAGAAAAAAAAAGGATAAAAATGCATAAATACTAATACTGAAACAAGGAAATATATCAATACTAGCACTAAACCACCAAAAGGGCTCAGTCATCTGCACCACAATGCAACTTTCACAAGGCAAAAATCACTCCAGTATTACCACTTTGAACAATTCAGCCCTTTTAAGCATTGCTGCAATAGCCACTAGAACATCAGCGAGTGTCAGGTGCAGTCGGAGGTCTTCCATTTCTTCAGCTTTAGTATCAGCAGGGGCTCCCTTTACCTTTACAATATGAATTTTGCATATGTTCAAGGATATACCACTACACTCATTACCTGTGATTGCAGCTGGTAACCACTGCTTTGCTTCTCTTGCCATCACACCATTACTAAGCTACATAATTTACACACATTTTAACTAAAAAATCAATTCACTAGTTAAACTGCAGTGGGATATTTAGCTAGGTTTTCACTGGCAACGTAGAAAAACCTGGGAGGACATTTCTCATTTGTGTGAGAGACACAAGCTGTATTTCTCCTGAGATCCTAAAAAGTGAGGGTGGTTTCTATATTTTTCAAAGAGCTATGAAATTTCCATTTCTCTTTAAGAAGCCAAACTGAAATAGAAATTCCTTTGGTTTTGCCTCCCCAAAGCCCTTCTCAAGGTGTAACTAAGGCTGTTTAAACAGAAGGTGTGTTTTCTGGCAGTACACATTGCAGAAGTGTAGGTGCAAACTGTGTAAATGCATACTCTGACCTCCATAGCTTACTCTTGTTAAGGTTACGAGTTAATTTCCAATTTTTTCCCATTTTTCCCCACTCATTTGAAGATTTTTCCTCAGTTTGTTTGAAAACCATATTAATTGTAAGGGTTGTTTTCATCAATTAATGTAGTTTAGGATTTCCCAGATCTGATGGATCATGCCTAGTTACTTCCGTCTGACACTATTATGTGACATGGCTGATGATATCTCATCAGACCAACAAAATTGAAAGAAAAAGGTGTTACTGAGCACTACAGTCAACAGTTTGGAACCAGCAAATCTCTCTTCAACCTCTATCTGTTCAGAGGAACCTGAACACCAACTAAGGCATTTTAAGCATTGGGCAGGGTTTTTTTTCTAGAAGCATTGAGTAGCAGGAACTGTCATGTATGACAGGTTTAAATTAACCCTAGGCAGACAAGCTTTAAGGAGAAAATTTATTCAGGCAAAGTAAAACTCAATGAAAATACTCACATGTTGTAGGATTCATAGTAGTCATCTATCACTTAGCAAATTGTGAAATGTACCATTAGTGGAATCTGTTGTTATGGTTTTATTATTTTGCTTTAGTGCTACATGCAGGGCTAGCTAAAAATTATATGCTGAAACTACTTTTCAAAGGATTTTTGTTAAATTAAATTTCCATCCAAAAGTGTCTGCTTTTCTTCAAAGGGACAAAGGGAAAAAAATAATCAGTGAAAAGCTGACAACAGAAAAGATTTCAGCCAAGAGGTAAAAACATTTTGGAAAAAATCTTCCTATGCCTACCCTACTGTACCCAGCCTTTGACAGCAGGTCAAGATTTTTCACAGAAATTAATGACTACAATTTTTGGTTTTGTTTTAATTTTATTAATGCATGCCCCAGGGTGGAAAACCTTCAATGAGATGGAAAATACAAAATTAATCTTTCAATAAACACTCACTAAAAGTGTCACCTACTGTCTGGAGAACATAACTAGAATCTAACAGCCATTACAGGCCAAGTCATAGTCTCCATTCTCAGACTAGGCAGCCAAATGCACTGAGATCTGCAAGAACTGAGAAACAGTTCCACAAGTGCTAGTGGCTCCGTGAGTGCTGATAATTTGGAGACAGCAGTTTTGCCACATATGTTAAAGTCACTTCACAGTGTCTACATCAGCTCATAATAAAATTTAATAGTTATAAATTTACTGATAACTGTTGAGAAACCCTAGAAAAAGAAATTAATTATTATAAAAATCAAGGTATGACAAACGAAGTTGACAAATTTTACTTTTTGATAGACAAAAAGCAGTTAGACAATTAAGAATAACTGAGGGTCTTGTTCCAATATCTAAAACCTAATTTTCCACTGTTTATTTCCTAATATTGACAGAGAAAAAAAATGTTAAAAGAGAAAAAGTGAGAATGGTGACATTAACTGGAGTGAAGTACTTTTTTTGTTGTTGTCATTTGTTATCTTAGATTGGAAAATAAACACAGAAAATTCCATGACAAAAATTAAAAGTTATTTGGTACCTTTTTGACAACAGGATGAACACAGCTCTTAAAGTAATCTTATTTTTCATAAATATACACAGGTACCAGGTGGTAGAAGAGGTGGACCTCAAAGAAGGTCATCATCAGTTATTGCACATCTTTCAGACCAACGGTGAGGAAGGGCACTGAAGTCTTTGCCAGCACTGGAATTTGTGGAGTCATGGGAGTGTATCAACTATTCGGCAGTGTAAAAGTCTATGGCACTGTCTAGGATACAATGCTGTCTTAATGTGGCACCTGGAAAATAGTGCATTTCACATTACTGGAAAAAATATCCCTTATGTGTTCACCTTCAATGTAGGTGTGATACAGGTCCGTTTTGTAGTGATGATGCAAAAGAACTCTAAGAATTCAGATTCAGTGTATGTTTCGTGCTCTCTAACAAGAGAAACAACAACTTCAGAACCCACACAGCACAGAAGAGTGTAATTTTTTTGTCTGGTCTTATTATAGAAGGTAAAAGCATAGTGTATGCAGTCTAGTTTAACATTGAAACTACCGTTTGACACCTACTTTTTATTTGGCAATGACATATAATTACGATGATTTAAGATATTTTATCTGTTAGTTATTGGTTAGTAAACAGAATTCCACAGTGCAACTATACCATGCGAGATAAGACCACTGCAATAACTCATGGAGGGGGGTGTGTTTGGTTTTGGTTTCTTTTTAGTTTGTTTTAGGGTTTTTGTTGGTTTGTTTGGTTGGTTTTGTTTGGGTTTTATTATTTTGTTTGTTCATTTGTTTGGTTGGTTGGTTTTATGGTTGTCAGTGTCAAAATTACTACTAGAAAAAGAACATAGGTTATACAAGCTTAAGTGAATCTAACAAGACCTAGCAAATAGACTACAGGAGAGGTATCCTAGTTCTGTCTCTGCTTCTGACCTGTCTAGGGACCTTCTGTGTCTTTCAGTTTACACAGCTAGTAAATGAAAGAGTGTTGCTGAACTTTTTGCAAAAGATGTGAACAGCTGTTCATGAAGGAAACATACATAAATGCTAAGTATAATTATTGTTACCTGAACATGTAATTTTTATTTCATATCCTTTGCATCCATGTCATTGTAACTCTAGAACAAATACTATAATTCGTTATGAGTGTATGTATTCTGAAGGCTTTATTATACTCCTTCACAGCCCACTCTGTTTCTTCCCCTGTCCTATAGAGGACATAAGCACCAAAGAACCAGGTACCAGTTTGACCTTATGGCATAAAGTATATCAGCACAGACTTTTCATTAAACTTGTCTTATCTAATAGAGCCTCAAGAGCCAAAATTATGTTATTCAAGATTACACGAAGGCATTGCACTGCATACCTCTAAGTAGGAAGACACACCAGCACTGTTCCCTGAAACAAAAGTGGAAAACACGGAATTGAGAATTCAATTTACTTCCATGTGTTCAAAGCAAAATCAACAGTGAATACAAAAGATAATGCTTCCACTAAGAAATTATACTTCCCAAAATGCTTCTACTATCCATCTATTCTAGCTCATGAGATGATGAAAAAAAGATAGGCCATTCATAGTGGAATCAGTTACCTGAGAGCTTCCTTCAGTCCTCTTTTTCACTATTCGCAACTCTTATTTGATGAGTATGTGCAGACTGCTTGTTATTCTAATTTATAGATCAATAAGAGCTGAAGATAATGCACAATCCAATGTGATGAGGAAACTTCTCTTCCTCCTCATGTATCCCACAATTTTATTGCATCAGAAGTGAGATGGTAGAATCTTTCATACTTTTATTTCTAGAAAGCATTTACCATATTTTTGGATACTATTAAGCAAGGTAAACTGAAACAGCCAAGAGACTTTTTCATTGATGTGAACATAATCCTCAGAAATCACATCCTGACAACCACTTCTAGAAAAAGGATCCAGCTTAAAGTCGATAAGAATGAATATTACATAGGAGTGGCATGCTGTGACTTTGTGTTAGAATAAAACATAAGAAAATCACTAGTACAGTTCACATTGAGATGAATTGTTGAAGCAATTTTCTTAGGGATCAAGAACCAGCATTTCCACTACTTCAAATAAAGCAACTGACACTGATATGTACTCTATCTGCTGAAACTTGTCACTTGCATTAAGTAAATAAGTTGAAGGCAAAATAATTGTGTCCTGTTCAACCCTTATGTTTAAGAAGCTGTAGCAGAAATCATAAAGGTATATAAAGCAAGTGCAGAGTGTTACCTATGAGAATATTTGTCTAATCAGCTTAAATGACACTATATTCATAGTGTACAGCATCTGTGGCAATAGTAGATATTACTCTATGTTTTTCCTGTTCATCTATACCACTGTCTTGCATATTTTGGTTTTATGAATTATGAAGTGAAGAGCAGTTTATTTTTAAGATTAGCAGTCATTTCACTCTTGACTACCTCAGCTACACTTTTTACATGAATTTAATATATTTGTGGCAATCTGTGGGGCTCTAAGCGCCACATTCTGACAGGTCCTTTCAGATGTAAAGTTTTAGACTTAGGTAGTTCAGAGGACATATTGCACATCTCATTTTGATGACAGTTAAAACATAATCAACACCACAGCAATGCTGCTTTAGTCTACAAATGCAACATTCCAAGCTTTTATTATGCACCACTTTAGAGTAGCTATATAATTAGCACTAGTTTTTATATAATACAATTTACACTAAAGATTATCACTGGGTTTTAAGTCTGTCTACAGAGTAAAAGAAATCATAATTTAGGCCAGGAAGTTCAGATCTGTATCAAGAAGCTCAGCTGCACCTAGGAGTTATTCCCCTCTATTTCACATACATGTAATAACCACAGACATTACAGAGCTTGTGCTTGTGTTTCAGTTCCATTTGCCCATGCTACAAGTTTGCTGGAGTAAGAAGAGAACAACCCTTTGCTGTAGGTAAGCGATTTCACGTATTTGCTGATACTGCTGTCTAGCCAAATGCATGGCAACAATGAATTCTTGTGGATCCCAGGAAGTTACTGTCTGGAAGACATTGTCTCAGGAGTCATTGTGGCTTAAGCCATTAGAAGTAAAAGGTCAATGGCAAAATAATATGGTAATATTGGCTTGACAGGGAAACAGACTCAAACAATGTAAAGAAATTAGCAGCTGAGCTAGACGAATTATTCTTTTAAATAAAGGGGAGGGGTGTTGGTTTTTCTGTGGGTTTGGTTTGGGGTTTTTTTGTGTGTTTATTTGTTTGGTTGTTTGGTTTTGTTGTTTTTTTTTTTTTTTCTTGTTCTTTTCTTTTCCACTTTCTGCCCTGGTAGTACATTGTTCACACAAATTATGATTAGCCATGGGTTTGTTTATTGTCTTCAGCTTGTTAGCGTAGAAACACATAATCACAGTATGATTATATGCAGGTGCTTTTATTGAAGAGCTCTGGGAATCAGGGGTACAAACCCAAATCTGACTCCGACATGGATTTGCGATGGATACATTTTTATACCCTTTCCTTACATAACTGTTGTATAGTCATATGTTAATCATTGTCTTAATATTGTTCTATTGTGTATATTGATTTCACCCGAGCATGAGTTTTAAGCCCCCTTCCCACCGCATTTCTCATGATTGTTGTTCCTTTCTCATGATTCTCTTTTTGTGATTAAACAATTGTTTCTTAATTATATTTAATTACTAACCAATTATTGCATTTAACTTTATCATGTACCATACAGGTGAATACGCAAGTACAGTTTCACATGATTTTAGTAAAGACAATGCCCACTCCCGTTCCCAAGCCCTACTTTAGCTACCACAATTTTAGAAACATTTTAACCCTATGCTATCAAGCTGTTCAGTAAAGGGCACACAAGAACACACTTGAATCTACAGTACACTGATGTGTGGCTTCTACTGCACTAAATATTTTTTTTATTCATTGAACTCACATAAGTTATATTCTGTTTCCACACTACTCTGAGAAATTGAGTACATCAAGGATATAGTTATAGCTTTCTGATTCTGGGTCAAATCATGCACATACACTAGCAAGATTTAAAAGAGCACAGGTGGTATTTCAAACTCTGCCAACTTGGAGCAGCTCCCTGAGAATCCTTTCTCAGTTTCTAAAAGCTCAAGAGCAGCACATGCTGACCAAGTTTTGCAGCTGTAGCCAGAACCGAAAACGAGAATGGCACAGCATCTGACTATACCAATTCTGTAAATTTTGGGAATTCCTCTAGTTTGGCAAAACACAGTAAGTAATTTTGCTTCTTTTTCCTCAGTTACGCAATACAATAGCAGGAGGACAAGGATCAGGGACAGTCACATGTTTTTTCTGTCTTCTAATTTGTTGTCCCACATCATACAAACAGAACACTTCTCATTTGTAAGACAAAAAGTAACTGTCTAAAGTAATCTTGGACTATTTGAAAAATATTTTGAAAACAGCTGAAGGTTTTCAGAGCAGATACCCCTGTAGCTTTTAATATATATGATTACATACACATTTTTTCATATACAATAATGTTTTTGTACTACAAGAAGAGTAACTGAAATTGTTGTAACTGATTTAATTGATAAGAATGCTTTGCTGTAAGATTTATTAAGTCTATTAGACTTTTTAAAAGTGTTTGCATCATTTCCCATCAAAGCAAGCATAACATATTTTTAATCTGTGTCCTAAAGCTGTATCTTTAGGTATTAAAAAAAATTTAGAATGATGTTTCAGATCATCAAAGATAGCATTAAAAGTAC
This sequence comes from Melanocharis versteri, assembly GCA_013397845.1. Classification (NCBI taxonomy): domain Eukaryota; kingdom Metazoa; phylum Chordata; class Aves; order Passeriformes; family Melanocharitidae; genus Melanocharis; species Melanocharis versteri. The sequence goes on along the minus strand of VZTG01007212.1, from coordinate 22,481 downwards.
TAGAAATTTCAAGACTGTACTGTGCAGTCTTCCCCTCACCTGATCTGCCAGGTGATTTTTCAGCATATCACCAAAGAAACCCATGCTTGCTGTTCTAAATATTCCAAGCAGATTAAGCTGCTGGAAACTCTCCTTGGAGTAATCTCTTTTCCCTCATTTTTATGAGGAAAATTTTCATCTGCTGTGTACCTCAGTCTTTATTCATCTGTAGAATCTATGCACAGAGATAAGTACTTACTCTCATGTTTTAGCTGGGCCTGCACAGAATGAGTGTGGAGTCTGGATAAGAATGACCATCACCATATTATCACACTTGGACTTCACTCTGAAAAGATGGCAAAAGCCTTTAATTATTAGCTTACTCTATTAAATCCTTCACTAATATTTTGCTGGCATGAGTTTAATTTTATACTGCATCTAAGAAATGGACTGGTAAAATTCTGAAAGACTTTTCTTTGTGCTCTGGTACTATACTTCAACTGTACAGAAAACAGACAAAGCTACCTCAAAGAAAATTCAACAACCTCTGAAGTAATTTTATATCCAAGCAACAAATTTGTCTCAGGCTAACTGAAAATTTTTCCTCTCTCATGGTTGTTCAGTATGGTAAAAATGGCAGGGAGGGGTGAAGTGAGCTGTGGGTCACAGTGATCTTTTTCTAGTAAGGAAGTGCTTTCCTTACCCAGAAAGAAATCCTTTTAAATTTGGCATGTTGCCCAGAGGAAAGGTATTGGGAAAAGTCAATGACAGGCACATTATAAAGCAAAAAAGTCTACTTCAGGCTACCTATTTTATACCTTTTTCACCATTTTCCAATACACTCAAAAGGAATACACCTCCCAAGATTTAGTCTTTTCACAATAAAATATGAACACAGGTTAGAGCTTATTTCTGTAACCATCCAGACCTAGTCACATTTTTATAATGGAATCAATGTTTGCAAAAAAGCGTGTACATTCCTAAGCAGTAAAATTACTTTTCTGGTGTTCCTTGTTGTCTGTCTTTCAGTCTGGAGAGCAGCCACATTTTTTGACAAGAGTTTTTATGTATGTTCACTATGATGATAGCTAGAGGCTGCAGCTTATGATTTGGCTAAAATAATGGGGTTTTATATCTTGTTTCCATATATCAGAGCTAAAATTTTTGTGATTGACTGTGTCTAGTCACTTCCTGGTTGAGTCATGGTAGAAATGCATATATGCAGAAAATCATCAGGAGAGTTTTGTAGTCTTGAAAAGATACTCAATCATCCAAGGCACTACAGGAAAAAAACATAAGACAAATTAAATAAGCCTTGCATTAACAGCAATTTCAGTAGTTAAGTATTCAGGAATATTACTGAAAATCAGTTCCTCCAGGACACATGATCTACCTACTGCCTAGGTGAACCTTCCCAAGAAAAATCTAAAGCCTTACTCAAAGCAAACATTGCTCCATTCTACAGTTTAAAAAAGACAGCTGCCATTTATGATTACAAAAAAAAAAGATACATGGAATTTTCTAGCTCAGTGATTTGGTTGCCTTAAACTGTCATGAAACCATGATGGATTTGTGCTAAAATTAATTTTTTACATAAGGAAAATAGCAGTTAATGGCAAAGTATTATTTAGAGTTTCAATAATCTTTTGGCAGTGAACTACTACAGATGGTAGGAGACATGAGGTGATGTATAAAGCACTGGTATATAAGAGTAAGTTGCTAGCAACTCACAAACTAGCAATAACTAAGCAGTTTTCACCTTCAGAAAAAGTTAATCGTAGTCTGGTCCAAAGTACCTAAATAGGCACAATTATAAGGTTTGTTAATGTTAAACTAGTTCTCCAAAACAGAGATATTAATTGCAAAAATTTGTAGACTACTGTGGTCTATACTTTTAAGCAGGACTCTTTCCCAGACCAAAGATGTCTGAATCTCTTCTGATTTTAAAGCTCAGGTATACAGTATTGAGAATATTGAATGTGCATAGACTTTTCAGTTCACAAGAGACCATTGTGGCCCTAATGAAATCAGTGGGAGTTTTGACACTGGAACTAAGAGGAACATAATTTTAGCTTAGTTTTTTTATACCTTCTGTTTTGAAGGCTGGTCAAATCAGAGGCACTTTAACCATATGGATTTTGCTGACACAGTTCATATGTACAAAACATAATTCTCTCCTTTTTTTTACAGTTTTGGAGTTTGAGAGCTTTAAGCCTAAGGAGAGAAAAGATTGAATTTCATTAATGAAGTTATGTTTGGCTAACATCAAACAGATGCTTTCATTTCCTATTACCTCTTATGTTTACTAGATAGGTTTGTGTTGTGCTGTGACACCTGACTTAGTAAATCACAAAGTAAGACTATTCACTATAGAAAATATGGGAGCAAGCATCCACAACAAATTGCTGATTTTTGATTTTTTTTTTTTGGATGCTTATATTGGATATGTCTGCAGTCAAATGAGCTATGCAAAAGCAAATCCACATACCAGTTTCAGTTTCTACAAACTGTGAAATAGGCTTCTTTTTTCCACTGCACAGTAGATAAGCAAAAATCTACTGCAAGAGTGAACCAATATCTGTTGTATCACAACACACTAGGACAGTGAAAAACTATTAATCGAGGAAATAAAAAAATAAGAACAGAACCAGAAAACAGAGCTGAATTTCTAAACTTGTAGCACAGAATAACATGCAGCATCACAGACAGTTTGTTTTGCGAGATAGGTCTTGCTGTAGGAGAGAAAGGGAGAAGAGCAAAAGGACTTTTTTTTTTTCATAGTGATAGTCTGTTTCTGATTAATAGAGCTGCAATAACATACACTTTTCATTTGGTTGAATAAAATCCCTTAAGTCTTATTATTACTGAAAGTGCCTTCAATGCGTAAAAGAAATTCAAACCCAAAGAAGTACTAATTAGGGTTCCTCAGGTTCTGGTTGTCCAGAGATAAATCAACAGAATTAATCTATTTTCTTCACAGGGAGCAGTTGGGTAGCAGAGGTGTCAGGCAGGGAAGTCACATCACAAAATTTATTCCCATGTTGATATGTGTTATGACCAAGGCACGGACTCAGACCAGCAGGGATACTGAGACATTTATTGAGAGAAACGAGCTGATTTTATATACCTCTTCAAGACATAGTATTTCCTTATATGGTATTTTTCACTAAGCTACCCATCACACATTGCCATGTCAGTAACACACTTTCCTAATGTCCTTATGTGGGGTGATCACGCACTGTTCAGGTGTCTGGCAGCTTCCACCAGGCTCCTCTCTGTAGGGCATCTGCTGTGTGGCACCTCCTCCCCTCAAGGTCAGGCAGTGACAAGCTTCCCTGTGCTGCCATGGCGTTCTGCAGGCGCGTCCCACAGCCTGTAACTCAAGTCTGTCTTATGTCTCTCTACAGATACGCTCACATTACATAACTGTAGCAGTATTGTGCTGCAACAAGTACAAAAGTATTTTGTGGCCAAATACAAGGCTTATCAGCCACAAAAAGTTCATGGGCCACAAAGACTTCAGATCTTCAGAGTACAAACTAATCCTGCCCCTAAAGAATCCTGTCCTCAGCTAATCCTACCCCTTTACTTCTTGTGTGTGGGTTGAACCTGGCTGAATGCAAGGTGCTCAACCAAGTTGCACTATCACCCTCAACTGGACATATGATGAAAAAATGATGATCTCATGGATCAAGATAAGGACAGGGAGAAGCCACTCAACAACCAACTACCATTGCAGACAAAACAGACTCAGCTCAGGGAAATTAATATCTCTTATTGCCAATCAAACATCAGAGCAGGATAACAAATAAAAATATGTCTTAGAACACCTTTTTCCCACCACTCCCTTCTTACCGGGCTGACCTTTACAATCAGTTTTCTACACCCCCTTCCCCCTAAGTGGTGCAGGGGGTACAGGAAATGGTGGTTGAGGTCAGTTCATCAGACATGTTGTCTCTGCTGCTACTTCCGTCTCATGTTCTCTGCCTACTCCAGCAGGTCCCACCTACAGTGGACATTATTCCATCTACTCTTTCAAAAATTGCTACAGCAGCGGTTCCCCACAAGGTGCAGTCCTTCAGGAAAGGATAGATCCTACATAACCTCCCACATGGGTCACAAGTCCTGCTGGAAAACCTCTTCCAGTGTGGGCTTCTCTCTCCATGAGGCTACAGGTCAGTAGCCTGTTCCAGCGGGATGGAGGATTATGGCCTCCTTTGGTCATCCACTATTTCTGGCGTGGGTACCTGCTTGTTACGAACCACTTTAAACCCAGAAGAGCAAAGAAAACTAAGTCTATGTGTATAAAACAGAAAGAACTTTGAAGGTTCAAAATATTCCCAAAAAAAGAGAGTAAAACCAAACAATATTAAATGTTGATGCCAAAAAATTGATATCTTTTTATTTAATAGTAGGAGAGGCAAAGAAAAAGAAAGAGAAAAGTAGAGAAAAGTTAGAAAAAGCTATGGTTATTTAAAAAAGCATAGGATAGGTCACCACAATGTCGCAGTCAGACACAGCCTGGGGAGAAAAGAGGCAGCCGAACTCAGGAAGAACAGGATAGAAATGCCTTTATTTATTTATATACAGATGGGTTTTATACCCTAGGACCTTGGGATGGTGTAAAGTCATTGGATCCTTGGCCGCCCACCCCCCAGGTTTATTGGCCAGATCCTAAAACACTCATTTCCCAAATAGTTCCTCAGAATAAGAACAACAAGGTGCAAAACATCTCACAGGTGCAAGATAGAAAAATTATTTACAAAAGTCTCTAGCTGTTTTTCAGCTAGCTCCGTGAGAAAGTGAGGATGCACACTGACAAGCAGAAAACTGGAAAATCTCTTTGCCACCAAGCTTTCAGTGTCCATACCACAACACTGTACTACCAACAGGGTGGGGGGAGCAGAGCAGTTTTTGCCTTTTTTTTCCTGCTGCTTGAAGCGTCTTATCTGCCTTCTCCGACGTCTGGAGCAGTTTGGCTGGGATGCAGCAGCCCGTGTTCTCCTAGATGCAGGCATGGTGCCGGGTGATTGCAGCCGAGCCTCGGGGTGCTCTCACCATGGGACGCAGGAGCAGGGTAGGGGTTCCACAACTCACTCGTGACTTCGGTCCAGGGGTGCAGGATCGGGGGTTCTCCTCAGGCAGGCAGTGTTGGCTCCCGCAGGCCTCAGGGTGTCTCGCAGCAGGTAATGGTGGGGGTGGGGCAGGGAAAGGCAAAGGTCAGGGATTCTGCCCCTCGCTTTCCCCTCCACATTTTACACCAGTTTTGCCTTCCTTTTTATGGGCCCCAAGGTGGGCTACTCATGGTCCATACTGCACATAGTTTTCAGATGTTCAAGAGTGATTATGATAAGCAGACATAATGATGAAGCGCTTTTTAAAGCCTTTTCCTTATTAACAGGCTCTTACACTGCTCCACTGTGGAACTCCATGGGTTGCAGGGGCACAGCTGCCTCACCATGGTCCTCACCACAGGCTGCAGGGGAATCTGCCTGTGGCACATGGAGCAGCTCCTCTCTCTCCCTGTTCACTGATCTGGATGTCTCCAGAGTTGCTCCCCTCATATTCTCACTCCTCTCTTCCAGCTGGTATCACAGAGGTGCTATCAATGTCACTGGTCAGCTCAGCTTTAGCCAGTGGCATGTCCATCTTGGAGATGGTTGGAGCTGGGTCTACTGAACATGGGAGAAACTTCTGGCATTTTCTCATAGAAGCCACTCCTGCAGTCTCCTCTCCCAGTACCAAAACCATGTAATGCAAAGCCAATGTCCTTGACAAATGTACTCTCTTCTGGCTTATACCTATCCAGAATGTTTCTGAAAAAATAATTTTCCAAGCCTTTCACCTAGGTAATGACACATTTCTACATCAGTCTTCTACTGTTCCACTTTCTCTATCCCATCGAGTGTGGATGCTTATCATCTTCTATGTTTTCCCCCTATATTTTCATGTTATCCAGGCCCACAGGCTCTTGTCTTTACTACAGTCAATGCCACATATACAACTGCAAATACAGCAGCCCTAAAAGTATACATCTGTGAAAAGCAATGATTCCAATGAGACACATTTTTCTAGAAGTTTAGAAAGTCAGAAGGAGATAGCTATGTTTGCCATGGAAATACAAATGCAAAATGATCAAATGAGTGTATCAATACTGTTGCAGGACTACACATTTCCCCTCATATCAGAAGCTTGGATTATCCTGAAAAATGTACGGCAGTCATATACAAATTACTAGAGCCCATTAGTAATTAAATTATTGATGATAACTACTATTCTTACTAAGTAGTTTCAGATAATTAAATATAAGGAGGAATAAAAAAGCGTGCTGGAAGATGACTGTGGGAAGAGATGGGATCTGTGGGCTGTGGGACGCGCCTGCAGAAGCACATGGCAGAACAAAGGAGCACAGGGCGGCACGGAGAGGCTTGTCTCCCGGACCCGGGGAGAGGAGGTGTCACGCGGCAGAGCCCTGCGGACAGGAGCCTGCCGGGAGCTGACAGACCCCTGAACAGCGCGTGATCACTCATAGAAGGACACTGAGAATGCGTGCCGCTGACACAGCAACATGGGATAGGTCACATATTGAGAAGCCTTGAAAAAGTGTATAAAAGCAGCTCGTTTCTTTGAAACAAATGATTCAGATTCCCTGCCAATCTGGGTCCGTGTCTATTATCCTCACACAGATCACCACCATCAGTTGCCTTTCATGTCGTTTGTTGCAAGGCACCATTTGTGAGGATAATAGACACGGACCCAGATTGGCAGGGAATCTGAATCATTTGTTTCAAAGAAACGAGCTGCTTTTATACACTTTTTCAAGGCTTCTCAATATGTGACCTATCCCATGTTGCTGTGTCAGCGGCACGCATTCTCAGTGTCCTTCTATGAGTGATCACGCGCTGTTCAGGGGTCTGTCAGCTCCCGGCAGGCTCCTGTCCGCAGGGCTCTGCCGCGTGACACCTCCTCTCCCCGGGTCCGGGAGACAAGCCTCTCCGTGCCGCCCTGTGCTCCTTTGTTCTGCCATGTGCTTCTGCAGGCGCGTCCCACAGCCCACAGATCCCATCTCTTCCCACAGATGACACCTTTATACTTGTTCTGAGGACAGAAACTGCAAACATACTTTTGTCCTACATATCCAATCGGACAGAGAAACACCTGTTCCACCATGTCTTAATGTGATGTAGGACCTTCTTCTTCCTTCAGTTTTGTATAATTCCAGCTTGCATGCTTCAGTGTTAAATCGAAGACAGTCCCAACTTTGCACTGAAAGCAATCAGCCAACAAAGATAAAATTCTAGTTACAGATTATCATCGTCTTAAAAAGTTACTTATTTTTACACCCAAAGAACTCAACTACATCCTTGGTGACACAAAAGTGTGTTGTCTATCATGAAGGGAATCAAAACACACCAGCGCTATAGAAGGGGAGGAGGTAAGACTGCATGAGCCTAAGCAAAGGTATCTCTGGTGACAGAGTCGATAGTCTGGGGAGACTTCCACATGAATAAAGGGCATAAGCTACAAGCTAAACATGTTCCTCTCCCTTCAAGTAAAAGTCAGACTCACGGAAGATTTGAACAGCCATTTGAACATGACTTCTTTTAAATTTCTGTCTTTGTCCAAAATGTGTCCGATAACTTCCAGAAGTGCCTTCCAAATTATGTTTGTGTACGTGTAGTCTTTTACCTATGGATAGAAGAGCAAATAAGGTATTGTTATGAGAATTTGCTTCTCAGTCATTTGTAGCATCCCATAGCAGCCAAAAGAGAGTCATGCTTGTTACCCAGCAAGATGTGGTGAATCACAGAGTGGGAGAGAGACACAAGCTGTGGAAATCCATCAGAGAGCTGGGACAACTATGGATCCATTACATAAAATTCTAAAAAGTGTCAACAGCACAAACATAATGACTGCAACACTGTACAGACTAATCATTACTGAGCTGAAAAGCTTTTGTCCTTTCCACTCTCTGATCACGTAACAAGTGCTTAGATCAGAGACACTGAGGTATTGTGCATCTTGCAGAGTGGAACTTTGATATTTTTATACTTACTTTTCAAAATTAGTATATTTTTTAAGTCAAAAGAAAAGAGGAGGAAACATTCAATTGCTAAATTACATGATACACTGTTATATTTTTATTTCTTTTGTGGGGCAAAAACCAGTTCACCTGACCATGGGATCACCTGATTTTCTTCCTTTCACCTTGCATTAAAATCACAATCATCCGCTTAGGATATCACTTACCTGCTGTGGACATAATTACTAAAAAACTGATGAACATTTAAGTAAACATTCCAGAAAAAACTAAGCCGGAAGCTAATATATACATCATTCTTGTCCTTATTTATGTGGTTTTAATAACACATCCTTTCTCCTGTGACATAAGTGAATTTTAAATGCTTATTAGTTTATGTAATTTTAATATCATCAATCTGCCCACATTTTTCATGTTTTGATATAAATGCATTTTTACGTCTTAAGACAGCAGGAGAGGAGTGGATGACTCCAGAAAGGACCATAAGGTTACTGTATTTTTATTATTTTTTCCACGCTTTTTAAGCCTCAGCTAGGTTACTGTTATCCAAGGATAAAAGTAGGACAAAATATAAGTTGTTTCTAGATATAATTATATGTAGCCTTTCTTCCAAAAGCTTAAAATACATTGTTCTAGAAGCATACTTTGGCATTTGAATCAGCCTCATTGGCTCTAATTTTTTTAACTGTGTGTACATCTTACAATCTTTCATCTTGGCAGAAAGATTTAGGGGGAAAATAATAATGAGGAATTGGGAGAAAACAGAGCAAAATACAGTGGAAAAAGAAAAGAAGAAATAAAGCCATATTTTGGCACACAAAATATAGTGTACTCTACGCAAATGAGAGAACACATATGAAGCCATATAAGAGATAGGTTATTTATAAGGGATTTTTTGAATAGTGATCTCGGGGACAGAGTATATTTTCTTTATCTATGTGTCAGTTTGGTTGCCTGGTATGTGCTGTGAAACAGTCACAGGGTAATCTGCAATTATCAGACATCTTTTTGACTGAAAGGATGCCAAAGAAGGAAAAACAAACAGTACAGCCATCACGGAAAGACTGAAAGTAGAACCACATTTTTTTATAAATCAAAATACTAAATATTGATAGTTTCTTCTGGGGTTTGGGATGGGGTTGTTTGTTTGTTTTGTCTCTAAGCAAGCAGGACATGCTTTGATATGTTTCAATTTAGCAAAACAAAGCAATCTGAAAAAATGCAATCACCCAAAAATGATCCACTTGTTTGACTTTATGTATTTCCCTTTTCAAGAATCTTTGTTTTTCTGGACTAGCACAAGGAAAATTAGTGCTGCTCTTGATTCTGATTTTGCTGCTGTTGAAGCTGGTATTACTTGTGGTCAGTACAATGTCCACTTTTTCTAGACAGCCAAGAAATGTGACCACAGCTACACGCTGGATCTTGAACTGCCAACTTTTTGAAATGCAGTGTCCTAAGCACGTAACAATGATCTTCAGAAAATCCATAAAATTATTTCCGTGTTAATGTTTCATTTACAGGCCAGGTTATATCAGAACAGAGGAAAAACACACACTTCATTGATATGATTGCATTAATCTTCCATGTGTATCAGGAATACAGTCCTAATTTTATCAACAAATGAATTTAACTGGGAAAATTAGAAACAATAGAAAACAAAAAAAAACCCCAAACCAACGAACAAAAAACCCCCACAAACAAATGAAAAAAAAAACCACAAAAAACAAACAAACAAACAAACTCTCAGACAAACAAACAAACAAAACCAAAACAAAACAACAAACAAAAAAAGAAAAAGAAAACTAAAGAAAAAACACATAGGAAGGCCACAAATTTTTCTTCAAGTTTCTAAAATTAAATCCTACTCAACTCCTCTTCTCTGTTCCTCACAATCTTAAATTCTTTCACTGCACCCTGGATTTTACTCCCTCAGAATATCTTTTCTACATACCATGTAATGATATCTTTTCTCAATACAGTTACAATGAAGCAAGTAAATATTTGTCATTATTCACTGAAACTTAAATAATAACAAAATATTTTAGATTCCCTTAGAAATATTTTTTATGAGGAAAAATTAAAGGCCCCATGAATCACTTTGGAATTAATTGATGAATTCTGGTTATAAATGAGGAAAAGATGACTGTAGCAAAACTTATTTAAATATTTTTTTAAAATCACAACATTTTTTGTTCACTTAACTTGTTAGAATTTTAATGTTTTCTGTACTTAGACTATTCCAAAAAGTACTGTTCAGCAAAACACAAGTAGCTTCTCATTTAATCATTTAATAGGTCACTTGGTATTAAGAAGTATTAATTTTGTCTGCCAAGCACCAGTACCTAAATGGTGACATGCTACGGTGTAAAAATTATTTTTTATAAACCCTTGAGCCTAGAGAATTTATAATGGGGAAGTATTTTAAATATTTAAGCAGTTAAAAGGAGGGAAATTACTAGTAAATTGTGTTGAAGAGTTAGCTTTGCATTTGTATGAAAATACTTTCTATTTATGAGTTTGAATACTAGACTGCCAAATCTAAGTGATAAACAGACTAATAGCTGACTATCCTTAGAAAATCCCAACTGATTGGCTACCAGTTCCCAGTCAACAATCTCTGAGAAAAATATTGAGTATTAAAACCAAATGTTTCTTTAAGAAATTACAACTGAAATTAAGAGAGTTTAAATTAATAAATTACTCATCTTTAATGAATACATTCTACCTGCAGATAGTAATGTTTATGATAAAGGTATATTTTGTAAAGTATGGTGCAAAAATAGAACAACAGAGCCTTTCAGATATGTAAAAATAAACACATGTTGAACACAAACACAAATTAAGATTTTTATCCCTTTGGACTCAGTAAGTGTTGGATTTCATAGCTTTGAATACTAGTGAGATCTGAGCATTGAATTCCTAACAGCTTTCCAAATGTCTTGGCAAAGTGCAGCCCAGACTCCTTGTCAAGACCCAAAACACATAAATATATAAAGGTGTTATGTTTCAAACTTACTCAAGTAAAAAAAAAAAAACAAAAATTGGCTGCAGGGAACTGGATTATTTACCAAAGTTAACGAAAACCCAGCTGCCTCCCTATGCACTAGACAATAAAAGAGGCTTCTTGAAGACCTCAATTTAAAGGATGAGTTTCTTGTTTTGTTCCCTATCTCTTTTCTTTGGTTCTGCAGGGAAGAGAGCAGCACATGTATGCTAGGATAAAGTACACCTCTGAGCTCCATTCTGTGCACATGGAAACTTGATTAAATCTTCTTGAACATACAAAAAGACGATGTATAAATCTGTCTTTTCAAGCATACTATAACCTACATAAGTAAATAATCTTCCACCAATGAATAGCTAATATGCCTAAAGAAAACAAAACCTATCTTGCCAGCAGTTTTCACCTCTTTCAGCAATATATGTGCTTTGGCTAACTCATCTGCAGCGCCAATAAATTAGCTCTTTGATTAGTGTTGCTTTGCAATTTGTAACCAAGTGGCGCGGCTCTCCGGCTGTGTCTCTCTAGCTCAGGAGCCAGGAGCGCGCGTCCTTCCCTGGCCGCTGCCGTGGGTGGTTGGATGCTTCTTCGATGGCAGGAGGGCGAGCGAGAACTCACAAAGGGCCCGCTGCACCCACTGGTGGTAAAGGTGCAGGAGGAAGCAAAAGAGACAAGAGAGGCCCCTCAGGGTAGGAAGAAGGGGTTTATTCCAGGGTCCAGGATGGCAGCAAGGGGCAGGGAGCGAAGAGCAGAGGTAGAAGAGCCCAGAACAGGGCGTTACTAAGGGTTTTATACCCCTAAAGCAGGGCAAAGGGATACATTCAAATAATCCAATCAGGGCACGGAAAGAGGGCAGTACATAGGTGGGGACGGATACAAATAACCAATAACAATGAATTCTCTGGGTCATAACCAAAGTTGGGAAAACTGTGGAGGAGAGAACAGAAACCAATGGGGATGTGGGGATTAACATAATTCAAATAAGTGGGGAAAAGGATCATAGGGGTAACACAGTTTCTCACCCTAAGTTTGAAGTTAGGGAGAAGTGGCAAGGTCCAGGCACTGAATATGCTTGTTGTCTTTGGCCTGAGGCTGCTCAGGTAGACTGTTCAGGGTCTGAACCACTGCAACAACCAAGCAAACAATTTATCTACCCAATACAGAAATATCGTCTTAAATGGAGGAGGAAAACAGTATTTTGATTTCCTTGAAATTTTACATACTCAGGTTCTTTTGCTAAGAAATCTCCAAGTTTAAGAATGGCAGAACTGGGTTCAGTTTGTTGCTCATCAAGAATCTGCTTTGTGTTGAAAAAGCCCTCAGTGAAATAATTCACCTCATGCTGCTTACGTGACAGATTAACTGAAAGTTGTAAGATCTTCTGCACAGCTGCACAGGTAGAGTCCTGCTTGTCAAAAATGACTTCCTTCTGCAACAGGGTAAGTTGATCAAAGGAAGTTAATTCATGTAATTTTTTTTAATTCACAAAGCTTTTGATAACGTCTCTCAGAGGATCCTTCTGGACACAAGGTCCAGCTCGCAGCTGGGTAACCATGTTACACAATGGGCACAAAGAGTTACAGTGAATGGGGGGACAGCAGAGTGGTGACCTGTCACTAGCAGGGTTTTGCAGGGCTCTGAATGCTCTTCAGTATCTTCATAAACAACCTGGACAAGTGACTCAAAGGAATACTAAGTTTGCTGATGATAGTAGACTGGAAGGAGCTGTCAACTTCTTCAAGGGCAAAAAGATCCTGTAGAGAGACCTCAACAAATTAGAGAGACAGACAGTCACCAACTGTATGGAGTTTAACAAGAGCAAGTGCCAGGTTCTGCACCTGGGATGGGGCAACCCTGGTTGTGTGCACGAAGTAGGAAATGAGAGGCTGGAGAGCAGCGCCACAGAAAGGAACTGGTCAATGGCAAGTTGAATCTGAGTCAGCAGTGTCCTGCCAGCCAGGAGGGCCAGCTGTGTGCTGGGGTGCATCAGGCACAGCATCACCAGCCAGGCAAGGGAGGGGATTGTCCCCCTCTGATCTGCAATGGGGTAGCTTCACTTCCAGTCCTGCGGGCAATTTTGGGCACCAAAATACAGAAAAGGCATCAAGCTATTGGACACCATCCAAAGGAGGACACAAGGATGGTGAAGGACCTTGAGAAGAAGCTGTATGGGGAGCAGCTGAGGTCACTTAGTCTGTTCAGCCTTGAGGAGACTGAGGCAAGACCTCATCACAGTCTGCACCTTCCTTGTGAGGGGAAGAGGGACAGGTGTCACCAAAATCTGGGAAATAAACTCTCCAACCAATTTGTTAGGTTAGAAAGTTGACATTACTTTATTAGCAGTGCCGGATGTATGGGGAATTCTCCCCAAAGCATGTGTGCTCAGTAACCTTACAGACCAGGTTATATTCCTGAAGCTAATGAATATTCATCACATTTTTGAATACATGCATATATGCTAATTATTTCCATGGACTTGTTTGGGTATGGCTCTGGATCTTCTGATTAATCTTTTCTCCTTGAGAGTACCTCAAATAAGTCAAATTATACTTCCCTTATCACTATTTGCTCTGACACACAATCCTTCTTCTCAAAACTAAGATATCAGCTAGTAAATATTAATCACTGATAGAAGTAGACAAGGAAGCATTAGTTGGAAGATCACAGATTTAGGGAGATACCACACGGCCACGCTAATCTCTGGCATTTGTTCAAACCACTGTAGGGTACAACCACGAACACAGGGGTCATACACTAGGTGCTAAAGCTAAAAGAATTTTCTAACATCTTTCCCCACTGCTGCATAGACTTCTTACAGAAGTATTGTAGCAATGGGGAACAAAGACACACGGACCTCCTTGCTTGCTCCAAAGATTGCTTATTGTAACAAACCAAGCCTTTCTATGCTCAAAACTTAACCCAAACAAGCACTCATTGGCTGCCTGCCACTGCAGGGTCGCTGTTCATGCGTCCCTTTACCCAACCAGCTCTCTGACCATGTCGTGTCCATGCGCCTCCCCAATCGATCACTGCCTCACGCACGCGGCAAACACATGCCAGCCATACAGCCCCATCTCTGCTTACAGGACCTGGTTTGTACCTCCCTGTTAGCTGAACCTTTCCCAGAGTGCTTTCTGTTGAGCAAGAGTGAACAGGATTTCTTGTCTCCCAAAAAGTATAGCCTGTTTTGCAACACAGACACTGATCTTGGGTTATTAGGTTATTAGGATATCAGGGAAAGGTTCTTCACCCATAGGGGGGTTGGGCACTGGAACAGGATGCCCAGGGAGGGGGTCACAGCACCAAGCCTGACATTGTCCAAGAAGTGTTTGGACAATGCTCTCAGGCCCATGGTGTGATTCTTGGGGTGTCCTGTGCCGGCCCAGGAGTTGGACTTGATGATCCTGATGGGTCCCTTCACACTCAGCTGATTTTGTGGTTCTATGGTTCTGCCTCAAATTACAGAAAGCTGAGAAAAGCTAACATTTTCAGAAGTTTTCTTCTTCCAGACCTGAGACTAGGCTTTTCAATGATGGCTGGTAGCATTCTAACTGTTAGTGGTGCATGGAAGTACATTGTAATGCCAGAACAAACGCTGGATTTGTAAGATAGTACCAGAAATCATGACACTGGTATTGCTGTGTGAAAATTACCTCTCTCCTGCTGAGCAGGGTTCCACCATCCTGCTAGAAAAGCGTCTGGTGAAATACAACCACCTCTGTAGCACAAGCTCTGCACAGCACTGAACCGTCCTATAGAAACATGTGTGATGGACTTACCAGATGTCTTGTAAAAATTTATATATCAGTAAGATGGTGCTGCACTGTATAGTATCAAGATGCCTTGGTCAGATTTTCAAAGTTTCTGGGAAGCTGACAGCTCTCACAAGCAAGTGCTGAGAACCTCTGGAAATCTTACCTTTCCATTTAAGTCCTTAAAAGCACCCTCTGAACCTTTTAACTAGAGATATCAGGATTAACATTGTTCACTGCAACAACTGTTACCTCATCCATGACAATTATGTGGGAGAGTGAAGCGAGGTTTGTAGAGAAGAGGCATTGCTTTTATTGAAACTACTCATGCAGAGTGGTAAAGAAAGATTTCAGGATCGTAATCCTTCAATTCTTTCCAAATACTCAGTAATACAGATGCTGAAGCATGTAGAAGGTGGATCAACTACAAAACTGTGCTCGATTTAAAATATGTGGTTTACATATTCAAAAGAAAATTCTTTTTGTACATCCTTCAGAAAGTAACGGTATACGCAGAGTGGGGAAAAAATGACGAGGAAGAAAAACAAACCTTTTACCTAAGACATATTTTCTGAGAAATGAACAAAAGTTACAGTCTTCAGACCTCTAAGGAGTTCCATGGTTTTATTCTTAGCTTCCTAAGGAGATGTCGAAAATACTAGACAAAAATTTCTTGATCATTGGATACTGAATATTGGAATAGTAAATTGCATCACTAAGTCAAAAGTTCTATTTACTCTACTTACACTTCAATTACAGCTCCTTTACATCAGCTTAAAATGCTATTTACTGAAAAACCACCAACTGGGTATGGGCACAATAAGTGAAAGAATAAGCATTATAAAAAGAGGTTTAGTGAGAGAGAACACATACCCACCTTCATCCTATTAATCCAAAGGGTGCCAGAATGGAAATGGGTCTGTCCTCTGTTATGGGAAATATTAACTCCGATAGACTAGTCTTTGTAATAGAGGAAAATTACAGTGGGGTAGTCTTCAGGCAGCTTTCATTGTCATTATGTTATATTGCACTAAAAGTAGCACCAACAAGAATCTTAATGAAAGATGAAAGCTGAGTGGCAGCAAGACTATTAAGAAAGAAAGAAACAAGGGTAGACGTGCAACACTTGATGCTTAACAGACTGAGGAAATATATTCGGGGGGCAGTATTTTAAGCAACTTCCAGCACTTCATGCATTATTTAGCTCATTCTCCTATGTAACTTACACAGAGGTTATCTATACTTGTCAACAGACAGTATTTGCTGTTTCCCAAGGGATCATTTCCTCCATTTATAGTGGTACATTTTCAGTTTTGAGTTATAACTTTTTTTTTTTAATCAGAATGGCATGTAATCACTTTGGACAACGTGTTGTGGCAGCATAGGGAAACTAAAGCTAGTAATACTGCAAATCAATAAACTTGATTTCCAAATATCACATGTCTGATGGTATGTTATCAGCTTACTGCCATCTTGTTTCTAAGATTACAGATTGTTTATTTTAACCAAATTGCTGGACAGTAGAGCATTTTTATGGCCCTTCAGCAAGCATATATTTTAAAAAACTTTTTACTGGGAGCTTGTTGAAAATAAGTCTACCCGGTGGCAAAGTATATTGTGACATACAATTATAGAGAGCTCAGTTATATAATTTTCACACAGATCAATACTTTTAGATTCTCATCACAATCCTCTCTTTGTGTTTGCTGATAGAAATTAAGTTTTCATGTTGAATTACCTCAGCTAGGGTGGACTACCTCATGTCAAGATTTAGACAAAGAATTAAAACTATCAGAATTTTTAGAAAATATTTTTGAAGTCCAATAAAAACACACAACAATACCTTGTAAGACCAAAATGTTGCCATTTTTGTAAGCAAATATTTTGAGATATGTTACCTTTTTTCAAATAGTGCTTCTGGTTATGCAAGATACCTTCTGGTGAAGGTATTCACTCTGCTCAACAGGCCATTCTCTCTGATGTGACCCCACTGTTCTTATCCTTACTTTCCTGAAATAAAAGGTTAGCTTTCAAAAATTAACCACAGAGCAAGGTTTTTGTGTAAAAGCATTCCTGGTACAAAGTCTCATTTTAAAAAGTGTGGTACAATCTTGTTTACTTTTGTATTGTGTTCAGTCTGAACTGAACATAATCTTGGAGCTAGAGGAACCATCTGGAAGAATATTCTGATTTTCTTGACTTATTTGGCTTCATAACTCATAGCTTGGAGGTGCTATTAAAAGTTTTTTCTAACTGCTGTAACAAAGTTGTATCCGAGATAGATTAGTTTTCTCTGTTGTAGTAATGGCAACCACAGGGTAACTGTACTATAACTTTCAGCAAATATTCCTTTGAAATTATTTCTACACCATGTGTCTGGTTAACAAATATGTTATGACCCACTAAACCCAATATTTTTCCATGTCAATAAACAGTTGCAGTTTTACATAATGTTATCACAACATCTGGGACCATTACCTTAAATTTCCACTTTTAAATTTTGTTTTAAATATATTTCTTTTCAAACAATTTAGTTTTTCTACGGTTTATTATGCTTTTAAAAGGCATGTAATTGTCACATAAATCATCTGTGCATTAATACATATACAGAAGCTGTCTCATTTTTGTGACTCTTCACATGATCATCCTCCTTTTTCATTTGGATTACTTGAATACTAATACATCTGGATTACTGAATACCAATTTTCAACCTGTTTAATATAAATTTACAATGCAGAGGTATTGGAGAATAAAACAGAACTTTCTTTTGAAAATTAATGTGAAATAATATATGTTTGAAATTCAACACAAGAAATCTAAATTAGAAGCATAAAGGACTGGGCTAAAAAAATAAGAAATTATTGTAACCTAGAACAATTATTTTCCTAACATTAACTCTGGGTGTCTGAAGAAAACCCAACAAGGAGAAGAAAAAAAATTCATGTTGCAAATCTTTATGCTGCATGTAAGAGTGTTCCAGTTAAAAGTTTATGAGAGAAAAGTCCAATATATATTTAGCATAGTTTTTTGCACTGAGCAACTCTACTTCAAAAGCAGAGATAGGGTCTTCTGAAGTCATTACCTTCCAAAAAACAGTAATTGTGCATAACTTTATTTAGTATAATTCACATCTCTTTCAGAAATTAAAATTATTGCAATTCCTACTCTTAATTGAAATATATAGCCTTTGAATTTTGAAAGTGAAAAATTAAAGCATTGTTGTATGTGTGACACGCTGTAAAGCATGTTGGTAAAATGAAGAGAAAATATTAGACAACTAATCAACAATTATTCTGCAAAATTCTTTCTCACTCTCCCCCACTGTGTTTGGGAGTTTTATTTACAAGTAACATTTCTTGTTACCTCACCAGATTTTCAAATAATTACTAAAGAACATTTTTTATATTTGAATTTTTCAAATAGCTTCTTAACTGTCAATAGTCATTGCATTATCTTTCATTTCATTTAGTGTCTGTGAAAGTGTGTCATGGTTTAATCACAGCTAGAAACTAAGCCCCACACAGGTGATCACTTAATCCCTCCACCTGGTGAGACAGACGAGAAAATTAGGAACATAAAACTGGGAAAACTCTGGGCTGAGTTAGTTTAATAGGTAATGCAAAACCACTCATTCAATCAAAACTAAACAAGGAAATCATTCACCCTTCTCCTTCATTCACCAAAGCCAGGTGTTCAGCCATCCCCAGGGTAGCAGTGCTCCTTTGTACATAAATAACTTGGGAAGACAAATTATATCACTTTAAATGTCCCTCTTTCCTCCTTTCTCCCCCAGCTTTACATGGTGAGCATGATGCCATATAGTCTGGAATATCCCTGTGGTCATTGTCCCCTCTTCTGGCTGTGTCCCGTCCCAACTCCTTGTGCACTCCCAGCCTGCTCCTGGTGGGGTGAGGGGCAGAAAAGACCTTGCGCAAGCCCTGCTCAGCAATAACTAAAACGTCTCCATGTTATGAACTCTGTTTTCAAAACACAACGTGGCTCCATACTAGCTACTGTGAAGAAAATTTACCTCAGCCAAAAACCATCACAAAGGTCAGAATGACAGCACAGGAAGCTTGCACAGCACAGCTATGCCAACACGTAAAACACCCGCAGTGTGTTATGGGTTTCCACAAGCTTGTCTCTGGAAGTCTAACACAAGGGAATAGTGTGTCCTAAAAACACGGAGATTTTTTCATCCTGTGCAACATACAGCAGGTTGGCTAACTCCAGTATTTGGTGTTAGTTAGAGCTTACAAAAATAACTTCCAATTTCTAAAGGAAGAAAGGCAACCTTAATTTCTAAGAAATCTGGTTAGTTTTTTCTAAAGATTTCTACATTGGGCAAAAGCAGGGACTTTAAAATCAGAACACCTAAACAATTATAAATTTTATTTCAAAATATTTTAATTAAGCTTATTTTAGTTGTATTCATGGCTGCTGTTGTAATATGTCAGAACTGGGTAAAAATATGAGTCTGCAGCACTGAGACCACAAACTGTTGTCTCCTAGAAAAAAGAAATTCTAAAGAAATGCCATTTATTGCTGTCTTCACACTCAAACATGCTTGTGGAGCAGCAGTTGATAGTGGCAACATCCAAAGCAACCAAATATCTAGAAAGTATGTCAGTGCAGTAGATAAAATAATTGCATGGAAATCAGACACTAAAGAACAAGTAATATGTTGGTAACTTTCATGTATAGGAAATAGTAGTTTTGAGGACTGTTAGCTGCTGTGGAGCCTAGCAGTCCCACAGAACAACTTGCTCATTCCCCCACAGTGGGATGGGGGATAGTTAGAGGTGTAAAGTGCAAAAACTCATGGGTTTATATAGAAATAGTTTAATAGATAAAGGAAAATTTCTGTGAACAAAGAAAAACAAGGAATTCATTCACTCTGTCACATGGTACTCAGCTATTTCCAGGAGAGATTCATCACATGTAACAGTTTCTTGGCAACAAAAGTCCCTAATTTTGAACATTGTCTTGAGAGAATATACCTGGTCGAATAAGAAAGAAGGAAGGCAAATATGTTTATTGCTTCTGCATAAGGAGAGTGAGCAAGATATCCCACATAAACCTGACATTGCCCGGATTGAGATGCTCTCATTGCCAATTATGGTTCCACAGCTTGTTTAACTATAAGGGAAGATGGTATTTCACGGTACTGTTCTCAGAATTTCCTGAAAGTGTATAAAGATAGAACCATAGAATTGCTTAGGATGGAAAAGACCTGTAAGATTACCAAGTACAAACACTAACCCATCACTGCCAAGTCCACCACTAAACCAGGCCCCTCAGCACTGCACATACGTGGTTTTTAAATACCACCAGAGACGGTGACTCCACCTCTCTCCCAGGTAGCCTGTTTCAGTGTTTGACAGCCCTTCCGTGGAGGAATTTTTCCTAATACACAATCTAAACTTCCCCTGGTGCAACTTGAGACCGTTTCCTCTTGTCCCATCACATGTGACTTAGGAGAAAAGATCAACCCCCACATGATTACACTCTCCTCTCAGGTAGTTAAGAGAGCAACCTGCTGGCAACGTTTTTACTGATACAGGCCAGGTGCCATTGGCCAGCTTGCTGGCTCATGTTTAGTTGCTGTTGACAAGCATCCTCAGGTCCTTTTTCACCAGGCAGCTTTCCAGCTGCTCTGCCCCTGCCTGCAGCACTACAGGGGTTGTGACCCCTAAATATTTGTAAAGTTTTAAAGGGTGAACACCTTGGGAACAATCTAATAAAAGACTGCAGCCATGTCTGTAGTAGAAAGACAGCTCTTTCTTCCTACAGGGCAAGCAAGCTGGGCTAATTAGTGTGGAGAAATACTTAAATTTGAGAATTCAGCAGTGGCTTGGGTGGATATAGGTGCACTTCTCTGATACAATAATGCTGTAATTAACTTTGAGCAGCAAGAAAAGTCTTTGCCAGACAAGGTCCACAGAGTTTTGTTACAAAAAGCATAACAATCACACTAATAAAATAAGAAAAAAAATAATACTACATTAATTACTTTATTACTAAGGATTTATATTAAAATGTGCTGGATACTTTCATCATTAGTTATTTGATTATTACCTTGTGTAGTCTTACAAATCACAATGGGAGAATCTCAGTCAAGCTGTTATTGTATTATGTGAGACTTTTAAAATAATTTATATTGTTGTTGTACATATTTTTCTGTCATTAAAAACTCTTTAACGTAACCTGGCATATGATCATGAAATCTCAGTTCTAAGATATTGCCCTATTCGAATTTTCTTCCATAACTCTTCCTACATAATAAAAAAGGCCATGCAGAGCATAAAGTCTTTGCATGACTGGGCAGGATACCAGGAATTTCTGAGTGCAGAATCTACTGAGACTGCATCTGCATTGCTAAGTAGAACTACTACACGTCTTCCTGAGGGGAAGTCCAGCTGTGCCTCAGGAGATGGCATCCACAAGAATATTCCCAAAGGGCAGCACAGACATGACCACACCAGCCATAGCTGCTCCTGCTTGCTTCCTTCAGAGCTCTCAGCTATTCTGTCAGCAGACTGCTGTTGCGGTGACCCAGCCTGCCTTCAGATTCAAAATAAATAAAGAAATAAACTGGGTTGATTTCCCCATGAGGGAAAGTGAATCTGAAGGTGAGGCTGAGGTCATTGAGCCTACCGCACCCCTCATGTGTCTGTCATAGAGAGGTCTCCTCCCTGACTCCTCCCAGTTCATGTTTATGTTAATTGTAGCCAGAAAGTTCTGTTCAGTTGTTTCCCCCATTGGTTCATTCATATTTGTCCCTCCTTCCCTGTTTCCCCGTTGGTTGTACGTCATTCCCCGTCATTTCCCCATTGGTTGTTCCCTTTCTCCGCCCCTTCCTTGAAACTGTATAAGAACCCACGTTCCCCTGTCAGTTGGGCTCTTTGTTTGCTCCCCTTCAAGTCTCCCTGTTCTCCCACCTGGGGAATAAAGCCTTGGAACCGCAAACGAGAGTCTCCTCCTTCCTTCCCTGCCCGCACCACGCTTGCTTTGACATCAGGCTGTGGCCCTGCCTTCAAGAGCTGAACGCGAAAGGCTCTTTTCAGAGCCACCCCAACGGACAGCGCACAGAGGAGCGCACGGGAGGCTGCTTAAAGCTCTTTTAAGAGCTGTCGCCAGGTGCAGGCGTCAAGGCGCCCCCTGGGGACACAAAAGCTCTTTTAAGAGCCCAGAGCTGAATTCCTCCCAGTGGCACGGCCACTGTAAAGTCCTTCGCCGGCCCGCCAGGCTGGTCATCGCCGGCGCAAGCGACAGACTGCCTCTTTCATATACCTCAAAGCACAAAATGCAACCCTCAATACATTGCTGTGCAAACATGGCTTCTACAGGCTGCCAAAAAAGTCCTTGCATTAATTCAGCCATGCTGAAGGAAAGAAATGCCTAACAGGAGCACCAAATGAAGCCTTGGAGACACAAAATATGTGATGCCATGTCTCATGGAAAAGGCTGTTTTATTTAAAGGACGTAGACACATTTTAAGCATATCTCCAATCCTCAGGACAGTGACTGCAGCTGGTCAGTGTAATACATCATGGTTCAACAAGCCACTCCTCCCAGGTGGGGCTGTGAAGGGGATGACATCTTTGCACCTCAGCACCACGAGCCAGCAACCTCCAAAAAAGCTGGCGGGGAAGGTGCTGAAAACAAATTTTAATGCTTGGGGAGTAACGCGTCCCCGTCCCGC
>VZTG01007207.1:65214-76095 GCA_013397845.1 Melanocharis versteri | reverse complement strand
TTTTTTTTTTTTTTTTTTTTGGTTTTGCTTTTTGGGGTTTTTTTTTTTATTCTTTTTTTTTGCCGCCGCCGTGTGCCGGCGCGGGGCTGGCTTCTCCTTTTGAGCGTCTCCATCCCCCGGCGGAGGTTATGATGGTGCATTGTGCGGGCTGCGAGAGGCCGATTTTGGACCGGTTCCTACTGAACGTCTTGGACAGGGCATGGCACATCAAATGCGTCCAGTGCTGCGAGTGCAAGTGCAACCTCACCGAGAAATGCTTCTCCAGGGAAGGGAAACTCTACTGCAAAAATGACTTTTTCAGGTGAGTCCTCACCCCCACCCCAGCGGGGAGCGCAGGGTGCGGAGCTCCTCATCTCTCTCGGCCTCCACCGCCTCCCTGGGGTGTCCCCCGAAGCTTTGGGGAGCTCAGGGGGTCCCCTCCCGTCCCTCCCAGCCGGGGCTCCGCGCCGCCGCTGCCCCACCGCTCCGTCGGGAGCAGCCCCCGGCCCGGGGAAGCCCCGGGGGGACCCGGCGGCTGCGCTACGGCCGCTGCTGCAGCCCGAGGTGGGGGCTGCGAGGCTGTGCCCCCCTCCCCATCTCCCCACGACCTTCCTCCGCCAGCCCCGGGCCCCGCTCCGCCGGTGCCACCGCGTCAGGCCTGGGTGGGCAGCGGGGCACCCGCTGTGTCCCCGCTCCGGGCCCGGCCCGGCGCCCCCAGTCCCCTCCCGGCACCGCAGGCCCCGGTGAACACGGTGGCCAAAACCTGTCCCCCACCCCCCCGGGGAGCCCGCACCTTAAACGCCCCTAATGACCGCGATAAGGTGCCGGGAGGAAATTAGGGGCCGGCACGGCGCGGG
This sequence comes from Melanocharis versteri, assembly GCA_013397845.1. Classification (NCBI taxonomy): domain Eukaryota; kingdom Metazoa; phylum Chordata; class Aves; order Passeriformes; family Melanocharitidae; genus Melanocharis; species Melanocharis versteri. Next base: position 75,259 of record VZTG01007207.1, on the reverse strand, counting down.
GGGGGCCGTGACTTATGACTCCTAATGCTCGCACTACATCAACGTCACGGGAGCAGCGAGGGAGGCACGAGTTGTGCCGCGGGCCGAGGGGGAAAGCGGGGGACCCTGCGTGGGCACCCCGCGGCCTGGCAGCCCCCGGGGACCTCGGGGACCCGGCAGCGACAGCCCCCGCTCCCTGTTCTGGGGGGCAGGTTTTTTGTTTCTGTGCGGGTTTTGTTGTTTGTTTTGGGGTTGAGGGGTTCGGTTTGTTTTTCTGTTTTTGGTTGTTTGGTTTTTTGGTTTTTTGGGGGTTTTTTGTATCAGTTTTTGTTTGTTTGTTCGGTCGGTTTTGGGGTTTTTGTTGGAATTTTTTTGTTGTTGTTTTATTTTGCTGTGGGTTTTATGTTTTGTTCTTGTTGTTGCTTTTTTTTGGGGGGGGGGATTTGGGTTTTGTTTTGTGGGGTTTGTGGGAGGTTTCGGTTGTTTGTTTTTGTTTCTTTTTCCTTTTTTTTTTTTTTTTTTGAGATATCGTTCCCAGCCGATTCGGATTCCCTGGAAATTTTTTTTTCTTTTTTGTTTTTTTTTTTTTAAAAACAACTACATCTCCTGGGGAAAAAAACCAAAAACACACCTAAACCCAGACCCGCTCTGGGAAGGAAAGGAAAACCGGAGATTTACAAAGCACTCTTCCCGACCTGGAAAAATTCCCCCTCGGGAGAGCGGGACGGGCTTGGGACCATGGGACGCTTCGGGGAGCGCAGCCCCCTCCTCCGCCGCCCGTTGTTCTGATCCCCGCACCCACCGCTCCCTTTTTCCGTCTCTCTGGCCGTGATCAGCCCCGTTTTCTCCGCGGGATTTTCAGGCCGGAGCTCCCCGTTCCGCTCCCGGGAGCCACCGGCTGAAACGCAATCGTGCCCCGCGGAGCGCGGAGGGGACCCCGCGCCGCCCTCCCCTCCCGCACGACCCTTCTGGGGCCAAATCCGGGCGAGGACCCCTGCGTGTGCCCCCCGCGGGTGGGGACACCCCAAACTCGCGCTCTGCCCGCAGCCCAGCGCCAGGGCTGCGCGGGGATGAAGGCTCTCCTCATCCTCGCCCCAAAGGTGCCAGTCGCCTGCTCCCCCAAATCTTCCGTCGGGAGATGCTGGGGAATCAGGGTCCCGCGGTGGGGTTTGAGGAGGGGGTTCGCGCTCACACAGCCCCCCGCCGCAGCCCGTCTGTGCCGGGGCTCCAGCTCTTGCTTTTCTCCCCCTTCCCAGGAGGTTTGGAACCAAATGCGCCGGCTGCTCCCAAGGGATCTCTCCCAGTGACCTCGTCCGGAAAGCCCGGAATAAAGTCTTTCACCTGAACTGTTTCACCTGCATGGTCTGCAACAAGCAGCTCTCCACGGGCGAGGAACTCTATATCATCGACGAAAACAAATTTGTTTGCAAAGAGGATTATTTGAACTCTCCCAGTTTGAAGGAAGGCAGCCTCAACTCAGGTACGAGCGGCTCAGCCCGCCCACCGCTCCGTCCCCGCCGTCGGTTCCTCCCGGCGGCACCTCCCGGCCGGGCAGGAGGTTTGGATTTGTGGGGTGAGGGGCTGCACCCCGCGGCCAGCCCGACCCCCCCGGTAATCCCTGCCACCGGCACCGGCAGGAGCGGGCAGCGCCGAGAGCGCCGGGCACAAGCCCGAGCTGCCGGCAGCTCCCGGCGGAGGTGCCTCCCGGCCGGGAAGGAGGTTTAAATTCGTGGGATGCGGGGCTGCACCCCGCAGCCAGCCGATCCGCCGCGGGAGGGAGGGATTTGGGGTGAAAGGCTTCGAACCGTGCGGAAGCCTCTGAGGCAGCCCCACGTGGGACGCGGCCACGCGTGGGACGAGCTCCCCGCTCCGGCCTCGGCTCCTGCCCCCCGCGCACAGCCCCTCCGGCAGCGCGGGTGCGGGGCAGGGGGAGCCAGGATCCCCCAAGGGCTGGCTCGGGAGCCCCTCACTCCGAGAGCCCCCCCTGCGAGTGTGCCCGGTCCCCCCGCGCCGTGGGCCTGATCCTTCGCCTCCTTTCACCCAGAGGCAAAGCTCCCATTTGACTTCCTTGGAAGCTGTCTCTGCGTCAGGAGAGCAGGGCCAGGCCCCCTCCTGCTGTCCCAGCCATGCCGGGCGCCCCTGCTCACCCCCTTCCGTGGGCTCTCTCTCCGTCCAGCACCCGGNCCCCAAACCCCGACAGGGACCGGTTGCATTTTTCCCAGCGGCGCATCCCGCTTCCCGGCACGGGGGGTCGAGGGGGAGCGTGGGGGGCAGCGGTGGGGCTGGGGGATCGCCCCCTCCCCAGCTCCCCCCCGCCGGCACGACACGGTGCGCAGGGCTGGAGCGGGCGGCGCTTGCCCGGAGCTCCGCGTGGTGTTGGGGGGGTGATGCTTTAGGGGAACCAGCGGGGCAGAGGCCGTCTGCACCCCTTGCTGCTCTCCAGCACCCCCCAACCCCTCTCCTGGAAAGCAGCCGGGCCGGGTGGGCCGGGGAGGACGGAGGAGAGGGGGGTCAATCTCTCCTCTAAGTCATCCACCTCCCCCCCCCTTTCCTCTCTGGGTCTCCTTTACAGTGTCCTCATGTACAGACAGGAGTTTGTCCCCGGATCTCCAGGACCCCATGCAGGACGACACCAAGGAAACGGACAACTCGACCTCCTCGGACAAGGAGACCACCAACAACGAGAACGAGGAGCAGAACTCGGGCACCAAGCGGAGGGGGCCCCGCACCACCATTAAAGCCAAGCAGCTGGAGCCCCTCAAAGCTGCCTTCGCCGCCACCCCCAAACCCACTCGCCACATCCGGGAGCAGCTGGCCCAGGAGACCGGCCTCAACATGAGAGTCATCCAGGTAGGACAGCCGCAGCCCACCGGGAGGGAGGAGACGGGGTCCTGGTGGGAGCCCAGATAGTTCAAGGCTGTGAGAGTCCCCCCCAGGCGCCGGGAAGGGGTTGGGGCATCGAGGTTGGTCCCTCAAGGAATGGGAACAGGCGAACTCATCTGTCCCCTGCTAGCGTCACCTCGGGCCCAGCCCTGCACCCGCTCCACGCTCTCGTGGGTGAGCGGGGGTCCCCCAGCCCATGGGAAGGGATGAAAACCATTCCCAAAACCTGGGGCAGCCTGGCTTTGCGCGGGGCCGAGCAGGATCCCCGGCGCGCCGGGAGAGGGATGCTCCAGCCTTGTGGAAGCGAGGAGCANCCCCGCAGCCAGCCGATCCGCCGCGGGAGGGAGGGATTTGGGGTGAAAGGCTTCGAACCGTGCGGAAGCCTCTGAGGCAGCCCCACGTGGGACGCGGCCACGCGTGGGACGAGCTCCCCGCTCCGGCCTCGGCCCCCGCCCCGCGCACGGCCCCTCCGGCAGCGCGGGTGCGGGGCAGGGGGAGCCAGGATCCCCCCAAGGGCTGGCTCGGGAGCCCCTCACTCCGAGAGCCCCCCCTGCGAGTGTGCCCGGTCCCCCCGCGCCGTGGGCCTGATCCTTCGCCTCCTTTCACCCAGAGGCAAAGCTCCCATTTGACTTCCTTGGAAGCTGTCTCTGCGTCAGGAGAGCAGGGCCAGGCCCCCTCCTGCTGTCCCAGCCATGCCGGGCGCCCCTGCTCACCCCCTTCCGTGGGCTCTCTCTCCGTCCAGCACCCGGGGCCGGATCCTGCCACGCCAGTCAGTGGGGCCGCTGCTGTGAGCGAGGCGAGTAGAGCTTGGCCTTGGGGGGGTGCTGGCTGCAGGGTCCCCGGGGGGAACACGGTGGCTGGGGGCGGGGGGTGAGCCAGGCTCAAGGCAGTGACGGGGAGCCCCCAAACCCCGACAGGGACCGGTTGCATTTTTCCCAGCGGCGCATCCCGCTTCCCGGCACGGGGGGTCGAGGGGGAGCGTGGGGGGCAGCGGTGGGGCTGGGGGATCGCCCCCTCCCCAGCTCCCCCCCGCCGGCACGACACGGTGCGCAGGGCTGGAGCGGGCGGCGCTTGCCCGGAGCTCCGCGTGGTGTTGGGGGGGTGATGCTTTAGGGGAACCAGCGGGGCAGAGGCCGTCTGCACCCCTTGCTGCTCTCCAGCACCCCCCAACCCCTCTCCTGGAAAGCAGCCGGGCCGGGTGGGCCGGGGAGGACGGAGGAGAGGGGGGTCAATCTCTCCTCTAAGTCATCCACCTCCCCCCCCCTTTCCTCTCTGGGTCTCCTTTACAGTGTCCTCATGTACAGACAGGAGTTTGTCCCCGGATCTCCAGGACCCCATGCAGGACGACACCAAGGAAACGGACAACTCGACCTCCTCGGACAAGGAGACCACCAACAACGAGAACGAGGAGCAGAACTCGGGCACCAAGCGGAGGGGGCCCCGCACCACCATTAAAGCCAAGCAGCTGGAGACCCTCAAAGCTGCCTTCGCCGCCACCCCCAAACCCACTCGCCACATCCGGGAGCAGCTGGCCCAGGAGACCGGCCTCAACATGAGAGTCATCCAGGTAGGACAGCCGCAGCCCACCGGGAGGGAGGAGACGGGGTCCTGGTGGGAGCCCAGATAGTTCAAGGCTGTGAGAGTCCCCCCCAGGCGCCGGGAAGGGGTTGGGGCATCGAGGTTGGTCCCTCAAGGAATGGGAACAGGCGAACTCATCTGTCCCCTGCTAGCGTCACCTCGGGCCCAGCCCTGCACCCGCTCCACGCTCTCGTGGGTGAGCGGGGGTCCCCCAGCCCATGGGAAGGGATGAAAACCATTCCCAAAACCTGGGGCAGCCTGGCTTTGCGCGGGGCCGAGCAGGATCCCCGGCGCGCCGGGAGAGGGATGCTCCAGCCTTGTGGAAGCGAGGAGCATCCGTGGCGCTCTGCAGGCAGCCGGCGCTTCCTCACCGCACTGCCCCCGCGAAGAAAATCCCTGCGGAAATGTCGGGATTAATGGGCTTTAATAGAGGCATTAATAGGGGAGGACTCTCCGGCTTTGCCGGTAGCGGAGCTGCGATTCCCCGCTCCTGGCACAGGAGAGCACAAGTCCCGCAGGACAGTGCTGTGCTCGTTTCCCCGAGCTGCCCCATCCCTGGGGGAGTGAGACAATAATCCAGACGCCCCACCAGGCTGCTGAGGCGTGCGGCTCGGATGAGGCAATGCCCGTGGAGACGCGGCCACATCTCCCCTTTCCTTTTTATTCCCATCCTCACCGCCGGCTGTTCTGACTCCCTGGCTGCTGCCCCAGGTGCTCATCCCCCTGCTCCCCGCTTTCTGCCTGCTTCTGCCACGATCCAGAGTCCTGTCCCCTTTTCCCTTCCCATGCTTCCTCCCTTTTCCCCTCTATCCATAGGGGAATTTTCCCCCTGCTGTATTTTCCCGCTGCAGGGACAGAGAAGCTGAGGATGCGCATGTGGGAATGCAGCTGGAGGAAGGAGGGGCAGGATTTTAATTAACCTGGTTATTTGTGGGGTGCGCTGCCCCCATGCACTTTTTGAGATAGCAGCAGCAGAAAGTGGGGGTCGGCGTCGGTAAAAAAAAATTACCCAGATATTGGAAAACCCGCGCGGGTGCAAGATTTCCAACGCTTTCCCCGCGCAGACTTCGGGGGGTGGGATGTCGCTGACCCAGAGGGGTCCGTGATGGCACTGACACCGGCCCGGCCGCAGGTGTGGTTCCAGAACCGTCGGTCGAAGGAGCGGCGGATGAAGCAGCTGAGCGCGCTGGGCGCCCGCCGGCACGCGTTCTTCCGCAGCCCCCGCAGGATGCGGCCCCTCGGCGGCCGCCTCGACGAGTCCGAGATGCTCGGCTCCACGCCCTACACCTACTACGGAGGTGAGGGGCGGCCCGCGGGGTCCCTGCCCTGTCCCCCCTCTCCTCCTTTGTTCCTCACATCCCGCTCTCCGCGGGTTTCCCCTTTCCCCCCCGCCCTTGCACACACGCGTGCCCGCAGCCGCGCGCACGCACAGCCAGGCCCACGCACCCCCACGCCCCCCCCGCATTGCGGGGCCCCTCTCCCGCGAACAAAGCCCCAGCTGCGGGGCTTTTGTCGCCCTTTCAGGCCGCATTTGTTCCAATTACCGCCCGGGCCCGCAGCATATGGAAGGTCAGCGGCGCCCGGCCGCCCCCCGCTGCCCCGACGGGACGGGATGGGCGCAGCGGGGCGGCCCCGCGCCTCCCCTCTCCGCCAGCTCCCCGCAGAGCCCCCCCAAAAGCTGCGTTTTCAAAGCCTCCCGTCTGACCAGGGGCTTTGCAGGCACCCCTTGTTGCCCTGCAGTTCGTTTCTAGATCCCTTCCAAGCTGCTTAAACACACATACGATTTCCACAGTATATACATAGTTTATATATTTTTTTCCCATTCTATATAATTTCCCCAATGCACTTATATATTTTTCCATTATATGCGTTTTTCCCGTCATATATTTATTTTTGCCCGTTCTTTTCATATCTATCTTTCCCCCACTCCCTTTTTATATACATTTATATAAATATATACCTGTTATTTTTCCCCCTCCATTAATTAAGCACTGAACTGAGCCCATTTTCCCGGCCCCCTCACCTCTCCCAGCCCGGATTCCCTGCCGTCCCTCCCTCCAGACTGGGCAAAGAGAGGGTGATGGGCAGTGCAGCCCTTAGGACGGGCTAATTTATCTCTGGTCGGACTCAAACCCCATATGCCCTTTGAGAGCCAGCAAAACGTGTTGGAGGGGACAGCACAGGGCTGGTTTGGGGTGCAGAAGGATTTCGGGAGGTTTTTAGCTCCAGGAGACCAGATTCATCCTTTTTCCCCCCTTTCCCACAGATTACCAAGGTGACTACTACGGGCCGGGAGGCAACTATGACTTTTTCCCCCACGGGCCGCCCTCCCAAGCCCAGTCCCCGGCCGACTCCAGCTACCTTCAGAACTCAGGACCCGGCTCCACACCCCTGGGACCCTTGGAGCCCCCCCTAAGCGGACACCACTCCTCAGAAAACCAAAGGTACACGGATATGATCCCGCCCCCCGCCCCCCCCAGCCCCGAGCCGGGGATGACCGGCTCGCTGCACCCCATCCCGGGGGAGGTCTTCAGCGGGGGGCCCAGCCCGCCCTTCTCCATGTCCAGCAATAGCGGCTACAGCGGGGCTCTGTCGCACCCCAACCCGGAGCTCAGCGAGGCGGCGGTGTGGTAGGCCCGGCGTGGGCACGCGTGTGCGTGTGCGCAGGGGGAAACCCCCCCTGGTCCCCCCAGCCCACGCGTGTCCCCCCATCGCCCCGCACCGGGGCGCGTCACGCCCCCGTGGCCGGATAAAGCCGCCCCGCCCGATGCCAAAACGCATCCCGGCAGCCGCCCGTCCTCCCCATCCCCGCAGCCCCCGGGACCTCGGGGTCACCCCGCTACCTCCCCCCTCCCGGCGGCTCCCCCCGACACTCGGGGGGGCGGTGGGAGGTGCCCAGCCCTGCAGACCCCGCCGGCGCCGGGACCGCCGCCCCTCGGACCAAAGCTGAACTCGCCCGGACACAGGTCCCGCCGCCCCGGCGGCACCGCGGGAGGGGGGCTGCGGCAGGGCTCCCCCTGCTAATTAGCATCCTTTTTAATTATCCCCTACCACAGGAAGGGGTGGGGGGGAATGGGGAATAGCAGGAATAACACTCCCCCCACCCTCCGTGGCCCCTCCCTGCCCTTATTTTTATCGTTCCCGTTTTACCCCCGAGGAGAAGGTGGGTTTGGACCCGGTTTTTGGCGGTGGGGAGGAGGGGGCTGTGCGGGGGCCAGGCCCGGGGCTGCCCCAGTGACTGGCTGACATTGGGCTCCCACGTGGTGGAACAGACACCAGAAAGAGGCAGAAACGGGAAAAACGCAACAACAACAACAACCAACAACAAAATAAAACCCCAAACAAACCATGAACCCCAGAACTAAACCAACCCAACCACAACAGCAGAAATTTCACCAGAGCCTCGACGCCGAGTCCCACCCCAACGATTCCCAGAGGCTCCGCCAATTTAAGGATGTATTATAGTTTTTGCTTCTAGTTTCTTTATTTTGTATAAAGGAGAAACAAATAAAGTATGTTTTTGTGTTTACTGATTATTTATTGTACTTTAGTCATGGGAGGCTCCGAATTTTTCTATTTTGAAGGCAGGGAGGGGATGGCACCGGGGAGGGGGGTGAGAGCATAGAGAGAGGGGGGGAATAAAAGGAAGGAGAATGGAAAAGGAAAGAAAAAAGTTGTTTTCTGAAAGCGTCGTGGGTTTCCTGTCCCCGCTGCCTCTTGCGGAGGCTGTTAGTGTGAATGGCTCTTGTTGTTCAATGTGAATAAAAAACCTTTTAGTTACCTACTGTTCGGTCACCTGGTCCCTTTCATTTTATTTTATTTTAATTTGTTTTAACACGAGACCGTGAGAAATGCTCCCCCACTGGCACCCAGCCCTGCATGGGATCTGGGGGAGCAACCCCCACCGCTCCCCGGGGTGAGCGACGTGCACCTGCACAAGGTGATGCTGCTGCATCCCCCCCGGGGCCCCAGCGCTCCCAATCCCTCCCTCCCCCAGCTCCCTGGCACTGGGAAGGGGCACAGCACCCAGCTCAGCACCTTCCCCCACGGCAGACAGCACAACGCCCAATTTCTTTCTCCTGGGGGGCAGCCGAGACCCTCCCAGAGCAGCTCAGGGACACCTGCCACCCCAAGGGGCGGCCTCGGGGGTCAGCTGGAGGGGACACCCCAAGGGGGAGTTCATCAATGCCATCAGCAGCTTTCACCCCATTTTCCCTGGCCTTACCGGTGGCAGGAGGTGGGGGGTTCTCCTCGCCAGAACCCCTGCTCACTCCTCCCTCCTGCTTTCTATCCCTTGAGATACAAAAATAAAAAGTCCCAGGCAGGCTGCAGCTCTGAACTAATATTTAAAATGCAAAATCATGGCAGAGTTTTTCGCGCTCCCCCCCCCCGCCCCCCACCCGCTCCTTGTCTTGCAGTAAAACGATATAAACAGAATAAATTACCTTCCCTGGCTGGCTTACGAGAGTCCCTCTCTCCTGACCTGAATTTTAAGTCCTGGCTCGGTTGTAGCACGGAGCACCGATGATTTATGGAAAGCCAGCCACTTCTCTGCATATTTTCTCTGTTCAGCCAAGTGGTGGAATTTATCCTTCCTATACCATTACTGGCATTAATAGCGGGGTGGCCAACGAGCCAGGCCGAGCCCCGAGGGAGCCCTCAGCCAGGAGCTGGGGCCAGCACAGGCACTGGTGTCCCCTCACCCGCCCAAGAAAAACATCTTTTCCCCTTTACACATGGGGGAAACTGAGGCAGGAGCAGAGCTGGCTGCTCCCCTCGGCTCCAGCACTTCCAGGTTGTCGGTGTTACCAGCTAACGGGGACTTTTTATAAGGACAGGGCGATGTGCTGGTAAATAACCCCCTCCCAGCACCATTTTGAGGAGTACAAAACAGTCAATCACCAGGTGAACACTGGTTGCTAACATTATTATTATTATTAATATTCCAAAATTCAAGGCCTAGAGCTGAGGGTTGTTTTTCGGCTGCTGGGACACCCCATCTCCGAGAGCGGGACAGAAGAGGCTGCAGGAGGGATTGGGGAGGATGCTCCAAGCTGCCACCTCCCAGGCTGGGGGCTCGCAGGAGGATGGGGCTCAGCAGGAACGGCCACCAAAGCGGGGACAATCCCCTGGCACAGAGGAGCTCTGCAGCTCCCAGCCGGGCGCAGGAGCCAAACCCGGGGTCCCCATCACCCCGGAGGACCCGGGAAGGCACCAGCACTCAGGATTGCTGCCTGTCTCCAGCTGCAGAGTGACCACAGGTGACCAGCTGGGGCCACAGGGGTGCCCCCAGCCACCCTGCACCCCGCAGCCCTGCCAGGGACATCCAAAGCCAATGCCCCCAGCTGGCACCCAAAGGCCGAGTGTCCCCTCATGAAGGCAAGGACGGGGAAAAGCTCCCTGTTGGGGCGCCCGGGGGAGTCACCCCACACCCCACAGTCACGCCCGTGTCACCACCAGCAACGACCCTTCTGTGGGACCGTGCTGAGGAAACACCATCGTGAGCTCCTGACTGCCCTGGCTCCCCCGAGCAGAATCACAGGAACAAATTCCTTTTTAAAAGCTGTTGGGCAAACACCAATGCTATTCTTTTTAATTTTTTTTT
>VZTG01007207.1:18525-48994 GCA_013397845.1 Melanocharis versteri | reverse complement strand
GGGCAGGGGGAGCTCCCTGAGGACACACAGGGGGAAGGGCTGAGGAGGACAGGGAGCCCCCACCCCGCTCAGCCCCCGTGGCCCCTCACAGGGGAGGAGTACCGGCCCCTGCTGCCCTACCGGGAGACCTCCCTGCGCATCCTCACCACGGCCCTCAGCCCCTTGGACTACCGCAAGTGGAGGAGGAAGCCCTGGTACTGGCGGCTCTTCAAGGCCTTCAGGGTGAGTAGGGGTGACACGAGCCAGGAGGAGCCCCCCGAGGGGCATCCCCGTCCCTGCTGGCCCCTGGGGCTCTGTCCCCCCGGGGCTCTGCAGTGGGGGTGGGGGGACAGGGGCAGTGGGGTTGGCAGCAGGTCATGGGGCACCTCGTGGGGTGTCCCAGCTGGGTGTCCCCCGTGCCAGGTGCCCGTGGAGCTGGTGCTGCTGCTCACCGTTCCCGTTGTGGACCCTGACAAGGATGACCTGAACTGGAAGAGACCCCTCAACTGCCTGCACGTCCTCACCAGCCCCCTGCTCTGCGTCCTCACCCTCAAGTCAGGCGCCTGTAAGAGCCTGGGGCAGTCCCAGCTTCCAGAAGGGGACAGGACTGAGATGGCCACCAGAGGCCTGGGGGCTGCAGGGGCCTTTCAGAGCTGGCTCTCCGTTGTGGGGAGGGGGGACGGGCAGGGAAGAACCAAGCTGTGTTTGCAGCTGGTTTGCAGCTGGATACATCCTCACAAGGGTGGGGGGCTTGGGCCTCCCAGCATCCAGGTCCTGGGGGGAAAACTGAGTAGGCCTGGCCTGCCTGGGGAAACTGAGGCACGGAGAGGAGCAGCTCTGTGAGGGCATAGGGTAGAGGTGGCTTTTGCTGACAAGGCTTCACCTCCTGCCTCGAGCCTGGCTGGATCCTGTCCCAGCCTCTCTGATGCCTCCTCTCCCCGCCATGTGCAGATGGGCTGTACCAGATCCAGGGTGTCTTCCCAGTCTGGGGACTGGTCACACTGGTTGCCTCTGCCCTGGCCCTCATCATCTTCATCACCACAAGCAACGAGGAGCCACCGAAGTATCACTGTGTAAGGTGTCCCCCAGCCCTGAGCACCCACCAGGGACCAGCCCAGCCTGCTCCAGACTGGGCTGAGGCTCCTGGGGCACAGCAGGAAGCACCTCTTTCCCAGTTCCCAGTGTCCCCAGGATGGACACCAGGAAGTGTGCAGGGTCCTGTGGGGTGCACACAGGGACCAGCTTGCTCCTCTTCCTGTCAGGTGTTTGCCTTCCTTGGGTTTTTGGCCAGTGCCATGTGGATCAACGCCGCGGCCACGGAGCTGGTGAACATCCTGCGGACCCTGGGCGTCATCTTCCAGCTCAGCAACACTGTGCTGGGCCTGACACTGCTGGCCTGGGGCAACAGCATCGGTGGTGAGGGCTCTGCTGGTCCCCAGTGCCCCCCTGGCACACCCTGGGGTCCGCCTGCCATCCCCAAGGTCTCCCTTTGTCCCTCCACAGACACCTTCTCCGACCTCACCATGGCCCGGCAGGGCTATCCCCGCATGGCCTTCTCCGCCTGCTTCGGGGGCATCATCTTCAGTATCCTTTGCATGCCAGGGCCAGGGCGGTGGCACGTGGGGCAGGAGCTGCCTCAGTTTCCCTGCCTACTGCCCAGGGAGAGCCCCTGGTGCTAAGGGATCGCTGGAGAGGAGCTGGGCAGGATCCATGCCAGAGTCCCTGCAACGCTGGCAAACCCCGCAGTGTTCCCGCAGTGCAAGGGGACAGTGGGGTATTTGGGAGGGGCAGGGACAGAGCCAGCAGCACGCCCCTGTCCCCACAGCAGCCCCAGCCCCCGCTGGGCAGGAGTGTGGCAGATTTGGGACCACCAAAGGGAAGGAGGGGAGGGGGCTGTGCCTCCCTCCGGTGGGTTTTTGGTGGTCTCCAGGCCAGGCTGAAGCCTCTCCTCGGGTGCTCGAGGTTGTATTCACCAAAGGCAGAGAATGCTGTAGCCGTGAGGTGCAGGAAGGAGGACGAGGAGGAGGATGTGGGGCAGAGGGATGTGGGCAGTGCTGTTGCTCCCCCGAGCTCTCCTGTGCCGTGTGTCCATCCTGAACGTGCTCCAGACATCCTGGTCGGCGTGGGACTCGGCTGCCTGCTGCAGATGACCAGCAGCCAGCTGCTGGTGAAGGTAAGGCTGTGGTGACACGGTGACACAGGTCAGGCTGGCAGCAGGACGCCGGTGTCACCCCAGAGCCATCACCCCCATCTCTTGGCAGCTGGAGCCTGACAGCCCCCTGGTGTGGGTGCTGGCCGGGGCGCTGGGGCTGAGCCTGGTGTTCTCCTTCGTGACGGTGCCGGCGCAGTGCTTCCAGCTGGGAAGGGCCTACGGCGTCTGCCTCATCGCCTACTACCTGGCGTTCCTGTGCGTGGCCCTGCTCACCGAGTTCAGGGTGATCCATTTCTCCACCCCGTGAGCGGCCCCAGCAGATCCAGCCCTGGATGGTGCTCTGCCTCCCCCCTGCATCGGGGTCTTGCCGTCCCCTCCCCTGTCCCCGGCTGGGGGACAAGGGCAGCTCGACCTCACCGAGCTGCCGGAGGTGCCAGCCCAGCCCTAAGCCCCTGCTGTCCTTTGGGGAAGGAGCTGTCAGTGCCCACATCCTCTCCTCACTGTTTAATCCGTGTAATTTAGGGAACTCTGGGGCAGAACAACACCAAGGCCTCGGCTGTGGCTGTGTCTGGCTGCAGCGGCAGAACCAGAGGACGGGGAAGCTCCAGCTCAGGGGCGCAGCAGGAGAGGTTTTGCCTCCTCAGCTGCTCCACCTTCCCCTCCTCAGCTCCATGCGGTGCTGCGGGACAGGGCTGGGGCAGCTGTGCTGCACAGGGCGACTCTGCCAAGGCCAGCGACACACTTGTCCTTGGGAAGGACTGTCCCTGTGGGCACCGGGGGCTGGAACAGCAGACAGGGCAGAGCCACACAGGGGTAAGGGCACACAATGCTCCGGGGACGCACTGGGTTTAGTGCGAGCAAAGCCCGAGGGAAAACAAACACCAAACCAAGGGAGGCTGGTTTCCCCTGCTTTTTTTAGTAATGGTTTTCAACCTGAGTTTCAGATCCTACTTTTCTCCTCCTCCTGGCAGAGCTGTAGGAAAGGACTTGGAGGTTTCCACCCACAGTGTTGACCTCTGGCAGGACTAGATTTAGGCACTGTAAAATAATTGCAATAATAAAAAAAAAAAAAGAACAAACAAACACAAACCCAACCTTGACTTTTGCCTGCTGCAAGGGCCGCTCCTCCTGCTGTGTGCTGGTGTGACACAGCCCTTACTCAGCACGGAGCCTTTGGAGGGGAGAGGGGACACCGAGGAGCCTGGGGCGCCCGGAGCGGTTTTCCCGAGGGAGTGGGGAAGTGGTTTGCAGCAGCCGATGTCCCAAGAGCTGTCACGTGCTGTCACACTGGGCACGGCCACGGCACGGGCTCAGCACGGCTCAGCCCCTGGCCACAGGGAATCCTGCAGGGCCCTCGGAGCCACGGCACGGGCTCAGCACGGCTCAGCCCCTGGCCACAGGGAATCCTGCAGGGCCCTCGGAGCCAGGAGCATCGATGGGGGGCTGCTGCTTCTGCTCCCGGCTGGAGGGTCCGCAGGACACAGGCTGGAAAGCCAGCTGTCACCCCAGAGGGACACCCACGGAAGAGGGGGGTGTTGTGCCAGCACCACAACTGTCAGACCTGGTTCTTCCTCCTCCTCTCCTCCTGGGCCTGGAGCATTTCTCCTTTTTCTAACAGATACCGGCAGCTTTCACAAAAAACCAGCCCTCCCTGTGCCTGCAGCCGTTGGCTGCGCCCCGAACGCGCTCCAGCAGCTGCCGGAACGATCCGGGACACAACGCCCACTTCCTGCCACAAGCGGGGCTAAAGCAATCGAAACCACGGCAGCACAGAGGCACGGGGTCAAACACCCCTTCTGGCCTCAACACTGCACCGGGGCAGCTCTGAAAAACCCAGCTTTGAAAGCACTGTCTGGATGTCCGGGGACAAACCTGGCAGGGGGAAGGCAGGCTTTGTAATGTCCTGGAACAGGAATGTGGAGCAGCTCGGCAAGGCACGCACGCCAAATATTCCCAACACAAGCACTTGCCACCGGAGAGAGCGGGCAGGCTCCTCTTCAAACGCTGGAAATGCTCCAGCTTGGCCAAACCCCACCTCTGGAATAACACGGGAAGGAGGAAAGGAAGCCGCTGCCTTTACAAAGCCGAGGATGCTCTTTATTAGTGCGCCTGAAAAAGATCTAGAGAACATCTGACAGACACGTCCATAAAATCGGGTTTTTTTTATAAACAAAACGCCAGCATACAAAATCCTGCAGTGCTTCCTCCCGTGCTCCCTACAAAATGATTGTCTCCGTCGTCAGTCTGTGTGTCGGGGGAGGGAGAGGAGGATAAATAGAAGGGGATGCCCCGTACTCAAACTTTGTTTCCTTCCAAAGTCATATGGAAGAAGCAAACTCCTGCCACCCTCCTTGGTTTTACAAAAATAATGAACACGGGGGGTCTGTGGGGGAGGATCAACACCGTGGAGGCAGCACCCTGACCCCCAGCCCTCCAGGGAGCCCTTTACTGCATGATAAAATCAGGGCTGCCCTCAACACAGCTCAAAGCCACAGCTCCTTTCACACCCAGAAAACACCCCCAAAAAAAAAAAAAAAAGTCACTGACAGCCCTGCCAGGAGAAATCGGCTGCAGGGGAATGTGGAGATTAAACACAGCCACATTTTTTTCCCCCACTAACCTTCATAATGCTCATTCATCCTGCCCACAACTTAAAGCACAATAAACACCATCTCCTGCAGCCCCAGGACTAATCTGGATAAACCTCCCGGGCTGCGAATCCACGCAGAGCAACTGCGAGAGCAACAACTGCACTGCTCGTTAACTTGTGGCTGAATTTACGGGTTGGAAAACAGCCCTTTAAGGTCCTTCACGGGTCAGCTCAGAAGTAGTTTCATACCTGCAAGTATCCAGAAAGGAAACAAAGGGTTGCCGTGAGGCACCCAGGGAATTTGGCAGGGGTTGGGAGCAGCCACTGGTGTGTGTGTGCTGCCTGCAAAGCTGCTCTCCCACTCCTTCCAAGTGCTCCCACCGTGCCATGGTGGGAGAGATTCCCAGAAGCAGCTCTGTCTTGCCTCCTTCTGAAAGTCTCACCCACCCAGGAAATGCTCCTGAGCTGCCCGGGTAGGATCAGCCCTCTCCTGCTGTCCTTGTGCCACGTGGTGAGGCCACCAAGGAAAAGACAGGGATGTGGGACAAAGGGGATGGGGACACAGATCTTCCACTGCCTGGTGCACCTGGAGGAAGGGGGAGGCCTCTCCAGGAAGCTCCACTCTTAGTCTGAACCTGAGGAAAGATCAAACAGCAAGAGGTGAGGGAACCTCGCAGCTGCCAGGGACTTGCAGCCCTCGGAAGCTCCAGTGCTGACGGGGAAGAGGGACTTGGAGAGACAGGTTCCAACGATGACACAGCTGCCACAACCCCACGGACATGGCAGAGCTGGGAAGGGATGCCTTTTCCCCTTCCTCCTCACCCCTCAGGTGTGGCAGCTGCAGAAAAGCAGACAGGTGAGAAGAATCATTGTCTTCCACATTCCTCCTGCATCCAAAATCCAGAGGAACAGCAGATGGATCTTCCCAAGATCTGATTGAGCTGATGTATTCCAGCCTGAGAAACAATCCTGCAAGGGAGGAGCCCCGCTCTGTGCTGGGGCTTGCTCAGCTGGACTGAGGACTGACCAGCAGGACTGTGTGATGCCCAGGAGCTCTCCTTAACCCAGAGCCAGGCAGAAAAGAGCCAGACTTGGAGCTGCAAAGCCTTCCACTCTTCTTGCCAGTCCTTTATCTGAGCTCTTCTTGCCAGTCCTTTATCTGAGCTCAGGACTGGCCAGAAAGGTTTTACAGAGCAGGTGGCCAAGTGGCAGAGCCCAGAAGCCCCATCACCCTGCAGAATCCCCCTCCCTGAACAGAGACAGGAGCTTTGGGGTTTGCAGAGGTGACCCCAAGCCCAGCAGTGCCACGGGCAGGACTGACCTGCAGCAGATGCAGATACAGCAGAGACAGAGTCTCCAGAGCCCTGCCCCACCTATGGTCATAACATGATTAGGTGCTGGCCCTCAGTTCTGCCTCAGAACTGCTCGGGGACAGCTAAATTCAGGAATCAGAGCTGGAGCTACTACAGGGAGTGCATCTAGGTGTGCCAAAAAGGAGGGGGAGGGCAGGCTGCCCTTCCAAAAGTGCTGAGATTTCACACCACCTCCCCTTTCTTCACGTAAGGAAGGTGGAGAAGGAACAGAAACCCACTCCCTGATCTTTCGTCCCTAGGTTAATGGTACCCTTTGAGCAGCAGGGATCTTCCAAAAGGGCCGAAGTTTTACTGTGAAGCAGGTGACTTCAGCGAATTCCCTGCTGTTAATGGATTACACATCCCTTTCCCCAAGGTCTGTTAGTGGTAAGACAAGCAGCAGGAGCTGGAGCCTGCGAAGGGGCTCAGGGGGACAAGGGCTCTGTTCTGCCCAGCTGTGCTGAGCAAGGGCATCACGCTCAGTCTGTGTGCAGCAGCCTTCCCCAGAGCCCTCGGGCTTCTCAGCAACCACTGCTGGGGGCGAGATTCGATGCCTACACTGGAACACTGACAGATCTATGTACACCCTCCCAAAACACAGGCTGTGGAGGAATACTCTAGGTTATTGCATAGAAGGTGGCTCGCGGTAGCTAGGCCTAAATGACAGTCTGGGAACGTTGTCGGAGGCTCAGGGGCTTCAGAGAGCTGCTGGAAGCAGATGCAGGCTCTTGCAGTGGTGTCTGAGATTCCTCTTTCCTGGAGTGCTCCTCGTACCATTCCTGCAACGGGGGAGCAGACAGGGATCAGGCTGTGCCCCACACACCCCAAAACGGCAGAGCCTTCTGTCACTGCCGTGTGAGGGCACATTTTTTCAGGCACTGAGGGCTCTTTCCACAGCCCTGGATACAGCCCAAACTCCTGGAACAACCCAGCTAACTGCAGCGTGCTCGTGGTGGATGCACTGAGACCTTGCCAGCCACAGCCCAAGGAAACATCCCTCCCTCAGGATGTCCCTCCTGAACACCCAAGGCTTGAGCGTGGCTGTCCCCATGATGCCTGGGATTTGCAGAGCTACTCCTGAGGCTGGGCAGCACCCAGGCTGTTCCAGGATGTCACATCCCTGAGTCACAGACCGAGCAGAACAGGCAGGGAGCTTCTCTGCAGGTGACCCAGCCCTATGGTAAATAATGTGCATTTTCCTTAGGGGGACTCAAGGACTCATCCCCGGTCTGTCTGCTCTGGGGACAAAGGACAGATTCAAATGGTTACAAGATTAATTCTTTCAGCACTAATCATTACATTAGCCCACGACCTTCAACTACCTTTGGCAGGACAGTGACCAAACCCATGGCAGAAAGCTCCTGACCACGGAGAGCACTGGCAGGAAGGTGCTAAAAATCCAGGGAATCTGCTGATTTACTTCTTTCCCATCTTGCTCAGCCTGCAAACCAGGCAGCCCTGCCTGAGACAAGCCTTGGTTTCTGCGTCAGACAGACACGCCTAAGCTCAAACACAACCACATTCCAGAGGTTTAAGAGCTCTGTGCTCAGCAGCCAAGCCCCAGACAGCACCAAACTGAGCTCACAGCCCCAGCAGACACCCGGGCAGCCCAGGGCAGCTCAGCCAAGCAGAAGTGCCTGTGCACACCCCCAGTGTGGTTAGTCCTACTGGCCTGACACACCTGCACCCACTGAGGAGCTCTCATGTGCTCTGTGCTTCAACAAACCCCTGCTCTCGGAGGAAAGCAGTCCCCAGTGTCTGAAAGGATGGGTTGTTGTTCCAGGGAATGTTCTCACTCAGAGTTGGTGGCAGCTCCAGCTCAGGCTGGACACATACCTGTATCTCCTCCTCATACATCTTCATACTCAGATCACTCTTGGTCCTCGACCTGCGTCCCAGAAACACTGTTGACATTTGCTAAAGAGTTGGGGCAAGGGGGAGGAAACACCAAAAAAGACATTCATCAGTCACTGAGCAGCTGGAGCCATCCTGGAACTTCAGGCATCCTTCCTGTGGACACCCATCACCCACTGATGAGCCCAGACTACGCCAGGCTCCTTCTGTTGCCACCTGAGAGGCTGCAGCACCTGCCCTGTGTCGTGGTGACACGGGGTATAATGGCTGTCATTAAAACAACTTTATGAATTATGAGTTAAGAATTATGAGATAGTGGCTTCCTTAGAGAAAAATAAATATGCTTTTTTTTTTCCAGTCAGCACGGGGCCAGGACAGCGCTAAGGGAAGTTTGCAGGCAGCAGGGACGAGCCTTTGTCAAGGCTATTCAAGGAGCAGCTGCTGCTTTCCCAGAGTAAATTTCACAATTTTGTGATGCTGCAGAGTCCCTCCAGCAGCTCAGCCCTCGACACTACAGAGGCAGGTGGATCTTCTCTCTCCAGACAGACAAAGTGGCCCTGGCACAGCTCCCTCTCCTGAAGGTGAGAACTGGCAGTGTTTCCCCTTACCCCGTATTTGTCCATCTGCAGCACGATCTTCTGCAGCTGAGCTGTTTCGGTGGCAGCTGAAGTCCTCTTGTACAGCTCAATTATGCCAATCACCTCCTCCTTGGAGATCTCCTTCTCCAGCACAATGCCATTATCTTCTGGAGAGGCAAGAAACAGAAAGAGGAAAAAACAAAGTCTCCAAGATGAGCATTGCTTCAGCAGCTGCTACGATAACCCTGGAAGGCAAAGCCTAAAGCACACAGGACCAAGCCAGAGGTCAGCTACAGTCTGCACCTGCTTTTGTGACTAGAACATGGATATGCTCGACCCCCAACAAGGCAGGGAGAAAGTTAACAAGTGTGCAGGGCCAGCAAACTTTCTGACTCCAACTATTCTCATCAGGCTCCTTGGTATCTTAAAAAAAATGAATCTTGTAGCTTTTTTGCTCGCCTGTGAATTAAGAACTCAAATAATCACACAAGAGCTGCTGCCTTTTGACCTCTGCCTGCCTAAGAGCTTGGGAGTCTAGGGCTAACCAATGTCCTTCACTGTTCCCTTCAAACTGGGTGCAGGAAGGATCACAAGTGTTTCCCTAATTAACAGCTCCTGGGCCACACAAATTTTATCTTCTGGCACCTAAAAAACCAGGGGGAAATGGCCTTCACCTGAAGGAACAGCAGGAGAAGGGCTGTAAGCCATTCCTGTGGCTTTGGCACCTGAATCAGCAGGTCAGGAAGGTACCTGCAGTGCCAGACCCCCCAGCTCAGGAGGAAAAGCACAGTGAGTGATGGCTCAGAGGGATGAGGGGATGGAGAGCCCAGTCACTGCCAGTTCCTAGAGGGAAAGGCATGTCCAAAACCAGCACAGAGTCAGCAGCCTAAGTACAACCAGAAAATGTGGGAAGAACTGGACAGGCAGTGTCTGCTGTCCTCCAGGTCGTGGCAAAAAGTGCTGGCAAATCACCTTGGAGACACGTCCTGCCAGCAGTGAGTGTATGAGTGAGGAAGGGACATCGGTTCAAGAAATATTATCAATCTTCCCTTCCTGTAAGGTCCCTTGTTGAGCTTTGCTACATCATTGCTGCAAAGATTTCCTAGAAATCTTTCATGAAATGCACACAGACTTCCTATTTTCAAAGAATTTGGTTGAAATGGCTCAAGTGGTTGAAATTTGTACGTGTGTGTGTGCACACAAACATACAGACATATATAAAACCCACAAAAATACACCCACAAACACTTTTTTCAGATTTCTGGGGGAGAGATGAGGGGCGGAGCAGAAAGACCAGACAGAAATATCACACCAAAGAAAAAGAATTAGCTCAGGATGTCAAGCTAAAAAAAAAAATCTGTTTTTTCCTGGCCAATCCCATTCTCTCCTAGAGACATAAAGCACCAGGGAGAGAAGACACAACGTTGCAGGTCAGCCAGCCCTCAGTTCTGACCTTCTGAATCCTGGTTCTTGCGAGTGTAGTTCATGCGGAAGACAAAAGCGTCCAGGATGAAAGCCACGATGATTGTCATCACCACCATGGTCACAATGTAGAAGATCATGAAGTACAGACGGCTCCAGTGAGTGGTTTGGGATGTCACCCCTTCCTAAAGAGGAGAGGGAAGGAGTCAGTAGAGCACAGAAGAAGGGAGGGGCACTGTTAACTGCTGCTCAACAGGCACAAAGCAGCATAAACACTCCAGCTCTGCTTCCCAGCTCCACTGCTTGTGCAATACTCAATGCCCCAACAGGTCCTTGCAGCTAAAAAGAGAGGTTCCTCCATGCAAACACCCAGAACATCCAAAGCTTGTGGCTGTAAGAGCCACTGTGCCACGAGAACACAGCCTGGACAGCAGGGTGACAAACTGGAGCACAGGGTGACTGCCTTTGTCCAGACTGTGAAGCCTGAAAACGTGCCCAGCAGCACGGCAGGGGTCAAACACCTCCCAGCAGCCAGGACCAAAAGATATCTGGCAGCAAGTGACAATCCTGAGCCCATTCCAACCCCCGCAGGAAGGAAGCAGTGGTGGTGTGGAAGGTGTGAGGGAGCTGCCAGAGCCTGTGCTGCCTGCAGGGGTTCACTCACCATGATGATGTACCAGTCATTGACCACCGTCAGCTCAAACAGCGTCACTGTGCACAAGAGGGAGAAAACACACACAGGTAATTGTTTTATCCATCCTGACCTATTTTACAGAGATTTTTAGATAAAGTATTCGACAGGGAAGACTGACACAGGACAGCAAAGTGTGAATAAAGACAGCAAATCCAGAGAGAATGCAGATCCTCCCCACTGCAATTACTTCAGACAAAGGGCGTCAGACCCACAGAACCTGCAGCACGGCTTCATCTCTGTTTCTTAAAGAAACCAGACCTGACTCTTCACCAGAGAGCATGGAGACCTCTGAAATCTCCAGGAGATAAGCATGCTGCTCACACATGAAGAAAAATCATGGAGAGTAATCAACACATTCAAATTATTCTTCATCAGAGGGTTTAAAGAGAGGCATCGCTGTTGGTTCTTTAGAAGGGCAGCGACTTAATGCCCTCCTTAAACACCTCTGGTCTGATCACCAGCCAGAACAGATCTGCTGGCTTCCAGCTGGCTTGGAGAGACCTCTGCTTACCCTGCAAAGCAGTCCTGGCACAATTAGTCAGCTGGAGCTCTCCAGACAGAAAGAGCAGGATGCTGAGTGAGGTGCATTAGCAGGACTCCCTGGGAGAGTCCCAGGCTCACACAAACATTTACAGCATTACAGAGCCATCCAGCTCTGCAGGAACACAGGATAATCTTTGCTAGGGACAAAAGTGCCCTTACCAAAGCTGTTCAGAATGTTGTCGAAGTTGTTGAGATAGTAATAACCTTCTTCCACGATGGTTTTGTTGCCGACGGTGTGGTTCACCCAGCGGTAGGAATCTGCGACTGTGCTTGTGCTGGTTGGAGAAACCAGGACAAAGAATCAGCAGAGACTGGAAAAGCAAGCAAAATCTAAAAAGTTATAAATACCAGCCCCTCTAGAAGGTGGTAAGAAGAGTGGCAATTTCTACCTCCCGGCCAACGCTTGTCTTTTCCTCTGGAAGGAATCCTCTCTCCTTCACAGCTCAGCACAAGCCCAGGGAGCACATGGGGTCTTTCTAATCATTCAACAAATATTACACCAGAGAAACTGAGAGTTTGAGTTCCTTGGCTCACACCCTTAAAGCTTGGCATTTCCAAGTGGTCTGCCATCATTTAAGGTGAAAAGGGCACAGGACAGCTTAGATTCCAGGACCAGGTGAATTTATGTTGGGTGAATTTGTTGCTGGACAAGCAACTCTGGCATCATAGAAACAGAATGGTTTGGGTAGGAAAGGACCTGAAAGCTCCTCCCGTTCCACCCTGCCACGGGCAGGGACACCTTCCACTAGCCCAGGTTGCCCCAAGCCCCATCCAACCTGGCCTTGGACACTTCCAGGCATGGGGCAAGAGAAGTGAAGTATCTCCTGGATTTTTGCCACGTGTTGCCTTAGCTACAAAACCCCATTCAGTCCCATCCTCTGGCCACTTCTCCAGAGGGAAATGGAGATGCCAGAGCTCCCTGCTGCTGGCTGAGCACCAAAAGCACTGTTGAGGGGGCTGGATTTGAGGTACTCACTTGCAGCAGTTCGGGTAAACCACGCCAGCAAAGAACTCCATGCCAACGATGGCAAAGCAATAGTAGAAGATCAGCAGGGTTAAACCCAGGCTGGAGGCAGAAACAGAAAGAGCACTGTGCTGCTGAAGAGTTGCTAGGGCAGGGAAACACAAAATCCTAGGCTGGTTGATCTGGGAGGAATTCCCAAGGGATGGGAAGCAGCACTGGAAAGCCCAGCCCACCCTCCCTGCTGCTGTGGCTCTGCAGCTCCTGGCCTGCTCTCATTCAGGGAGCCCTTGGACAAGGAGTTTGCCACTCGCTGAAGAGAGAAACCAAAGAGCAGCCTGGATTCCCTCCCAGCCTGTCCTTCTCTGTTAAATAAACGTCGCTCCACAGCTCCTTTAATAAAGAACACCAGGCACTGTTTCTGCCCTCTCCACATCCTTGGATGCAGGGACTGTGCCAAGAGCAGGGCTCTGCAGCCAACTCCCGCAAGGGAACCAGGGCTGAGGAGGCCCCACTCAAACCCCAGGCTCCCTCTGCCCCACCATTTCACAAGAATGCTCTCAGGGGGCTCTGCTGAGGACAGGGGAACCTCTGGGGCCGAGGGTGTTCGTGCCAATGTTCTTCTCTCAGCAAGAGCTGGGATGGCGGAGAAAACTTAAGCAGGGGCTCTCAGTTTTCCTCCTAACACAAAAGCAGGAGGAGGCCCAGGGTGCTGGAGAGCTGCTGCTCCAAGAAACTGGAAATGGAACACTCCACTGCAGCACAGTGAAGAATCAGTAACGACCCACTGACGGATCAGAGCATAAACCCCTTCAGCAGGTTTGACAGGTCCCTATCCTGACCCCAAACCTTCACTCCCCTCTCCCTGCCAGCACCCAAAGAGCACAAGTTGGTACCTGGCCATGCGAGGGAACAACTCAAACATGGTGTCCAGGACGTTCCTGTAGCGTTTCTTCAGTTTAAACAGCCTGAAAGGAGAGGCCAGCAGTCACCCACACCCTGCAGCTTTCCTGGTGTGGGGGGAAAGGGCTAAAAGGAGAATCCCAGCTCTCCCCAACTCGCAGGTCAATGACAGTGAGGTTTCCTGACACCTAACTGCTCTTGCTCACGAGGTCTCTGCCCACCTTCCAGTGTCCTGCTGTCCCAGCTGAATGTTTGTGACACATTCAACTGTTTACAGGACTGAGCATCTCAGGGGGAAAAGGCTGTCTTTTTACACAGCATGATGCATAAATAGCTATTTAAAACACCCCAAAACTGTAAGAACTTACACTAGTCCTGGGTACAGGGTCAGGATTCATCCCTGCTTCCCTCAGACACAAGCTTTTCTGTGTTTCCCCCATGACCCAATAAAAATTGATGAAAGAAAACTACACTGTGCCTGCTAATTTAAGATTTGGCAACCCCATCAGCCTTTACAGAGAAACACAGCTGCCAAACAGGCTTTGGCAGGGGAGGAACAGAGAAAACATTATTTTTTTCCCCTCTTGAGTGTTGTGAAGTGTTCTTAAAATCCTCACTGAAGAGCTAAATTACATTAGCTTGTTTTTAACGAAACATTTTGCCTCAAACCCCTTCCCCCTGTGGCTCTGGAGGCGTTTGTGAAGGTGAGTGTACCTCGACATGAGAGGGTTAATCAGCCCCAGCTCCCTGAACTGCAGAGAGGTTACAGGCCATGGTCTTGCTCCAAGAGTGAGATGTAGTTAGAGCAGGGCAGTACTTCACCCTAGAAAGCTGCATCCTTTGAAAACTATAATTTCTGGTAATTCAATGGAAATTATTAAACTGGCTCAGACCATCTCACCCTGACAGAAGAGCTTTTCTCTGAACAGCATCAGACAATTCAGAGGAGGTGTAAGAACCCCACGAAGGCAGACACAGGATAATCTGCCCCCAGTAAATCCCTTGATCTCTATTAGAGATCAGCTTAAGCTCCAAAGCACGGGGTTTTCATATCCCATCCCAAGTTTTTGCTATCGCTCATTTTGATAACTCGGGCTAATCTCATTACCCCACGCAATTCCTGTTTGCCACGGTCACATTCCCACAGAGCAATCCCTGCCCTCTCCTGCTAGGGAGCTCGGGCCCCAGTGGGATTGGTGGAAAACAAGGCTGTTTTCTCCCAGCTGCTCCCTGGAATTCCCCCTTCCCAGCCTTCCCCACCTCACCTCAGCAGCTGGAGGGGCCGCAGGACCACGATGAAGTAAAAGGGCTCCATGTTGAACGCCAGAGCCATGAGCCCCAAAAATGCAAACAGGGTGACTGAGAAGTCAAAGCTGGAAGGAAAAATAAAATAAAATAAATGTAAGAGCAATGATTTATCAGCAGTGCTTCAGCAGAGAAGAGGGGTTGGTGCTGCTCCAGCCTAACAAGATGCACGAGGCCAGGGGCAGAAGAACTGTAAGAGCTGGCTGGTGACCTTCTCTACAGGCTTGTCTCAGGAGTTGCTGTTTCCAACCCAAAAAGAGGAATGGGCACTTACAGATTCCAGCCTGAGGACAGGTACTCCACAGGCCCCAGCCCAGTGGTCTTCAGGAGCAGCTCCACACCATAGACTGCAAAACAAGAGGGATCAGGAATGAGCAGCATCACAGGAAAGGCTCCTGTGGAGGTTTGCCCTCGTGGATGTGTGGTGATTTTAAAGGATTTCTCAAGAAGAGTTTAACAGACCCCACTCATCTTCCTGTTATTCTCAGTGAGGTGCCAAAGAGACTTTTCCCCTCCAAATCAACACGTTTTCCTGTGTTCATGGAGATTTCTCTCTGGAAAAGTCTACAAAATGATCCCTGCCAGGTACAGCACTGTTCTGAATGGAGGCTCTACACCCATGGTTAAATTATAACTTCAATTCCCTTCCCAGCTCTTCAGGAAACGCCACAGCTCTGTTGGGAGGCGTCAGCTTACTTGTGAGGAAGACGATGTAGCTCCATGGGACATTCCTGGAGAAGAAATTCCCTCCTGCAAGACACAAGAACAGCTTTCTCAAGTCTTCCCTTTTCTTCAATCCCCCAGCACCACAGTCAAGGAACAAGCTGTGATGTTTCCTACCTTGCAACATGAAGGTTTCAACAAGAATCCAAATTCCATTCACAGCCACCACGGTGTCTGGAAAACAAAGGAAAAACCCATAGCAAAACCACTCCTGGATATCCATTTCTTAGGCTAACAAAAAGAGTGCAATACAGGACAAGTGGCAGGGTCATTGGCTCCAACCCAATGAACAAACTGAACGCATAAATTGGGAGTCTTCCTCCATGTCTTTTCCCATGCCTTTAACAGATGCAGTACCTTTACGTTCAAAAAGAAACAGAACTAAAAAAAGAACCCCAACCCCCAAATTACTGAGTAGGAATAGACCATTTAGAAGCCAGCAGGTAGCACCACGAGGAAGCACTCCTCCTCTAGAGAAAAGAAGCACAGAGTCCCCCTCACAGGCAGCTCAGCTGCCAAGCAATCCCTCCAGCAGTGAGGATGCTCACACCTCCCTGAGAGCAAACAGGATGTGGTTGACTGGCAAGGCAGTTCCTTATCCAGCATCCTCCTGCTGCAAGATAAACCCCCCAAGGCCTGGGAAAGCTGACCACCAACCCACCTAAATGCAAGAAGCTGAGTGCCCCAGCAGCAGCCCACGGGGTGCTGTGCAGTGAGCCTGGCAGCCTCTTCAGAATGAGAGCTGAGAGCCCAGGCTGCTGGGACAATCCAGCAGCTCCCTCCCTCTCCACCAAACCTCCAAAATCTGTCCAGGAACCACGGCTCAGACCACGCCAAGTCCTCGGAGGGCTGGCAGACACAGCACACCAGACCCACAGGAGAAGGGAGCAAGCAGAGACAGCCCATTATTCCTACTCACACATGGTGTACTGGAACGCACGGGACTTCACCAGGATGTTGATGCCTGCGTGAAGGAAAGGATGACAAAACAAATGTTTACTCCATCCTCCATACCACAGATCCCTCTATCTTCTCCTTAGAGATGTTTTTCACACCAATCCTCAGCACAGAAGCTAAACAGATCAGCAGATGATTAACTTTCACTTTTTGGGAACACGTTTAAATACCCTTTAGAATTTTAGCAGCAATGAAGTCATTATCCTTAGCCCCCAAGATGCCCTGTTTGGTCTCCATGTGCTAATTCTGGGGTCTGGAGAGAGGAAAATGCAGCTGCTGAAGCACTGTCCATGTTTGGAACAACAAGGAGGGTTGGGAGCATCAGCAGAGCTCTGAGGGCTCCTGTGGCAGCTGTATTTGGATCAGAGGGTGTCAGCTGTTCCCCAGGAGCACAAAACACCTCAGGAGAGCTGCAGGTTCCTCATTCTGAATGGCTACATCCAGTCAGGAAACTTGGGACACAGGAGGGAAATCACATTGGCAAGGCAGATTGCTCTGATGTGGGTCTCAGGCCTCTCTTCCCTTCCCACACTGCTGTCCTTGACCTGAACAGGAGCTGCAACCACATCCTGGGACCAGGCAGCCCAACAGCTTTTGTGACAACCCAAATCCCACTCCACAGTCACTGCAGGAATATTTACAGGACCGAAATCTTCCCCAGCTGAGCATCTCAGAAGGCTCTGGCCTCGGAGGCTCTGGATACACGGGGAGTTGGTTGAAGGTGTTTGCCAGGGACATAAGATAAAGTCCCTTCAGAGTGTCCTGTCTTTGTAAAGAAATACTCCTCCTGCCAGCTGAACACACGCTGCCATGAAAACAGTGGGTTACCTTTAAAAATAAGGAATGCAGTCCGTGGAAGGTCATCAAACCAGTGCTCGCGGTTCCGCTTTGCCTGGAAGCAGAACAGCCACGGTCAGCAGCAGCCAGAGCTACACCCATGCAAAAAAAAGGGTAGGGATGGAGACCCACCTTACCCCCATCACCTGCTTCTCCTAGATTGCCCTTGTTTCTTACCCAGCTCCTCTCTAACCACTCCTTTTCTCTCCCTCCCACACAAAGTTCCCCTCTCCTCCACCCAACAAACTCTTACCTTCCATTTTAAGCCAACAACTTCATAGAAATTGTAAAAATCCTTTAGACTGCAAAACAGAAAGAAACATCTCATCAGAGCCTTGAGGGTGACCAGATCCTTAATTGTCCTTGTCAGACATCACCAGTGGAGAGTCCCTGGAAGTTATTAACTCCTTATCAGAACTGCAGCCAAAGCTGACAGGACTCAGCAGTGACCTCCTCCCAGCCTGGCCAAAGGTTCCTGACTGACAATAGCCAGAATCTCCTTTCTGTAATGCTTCAGCCCTTAAGGGATACTCTGACTCTACTGAACTCCAGAATTTTCCCACTGAGAGGAAAGACCTGAGGCTTAGATGCCAACTCCAGTGGATGGAGATTGCACTGCTCTTCATGAAGTCTTGGACCGTCTTAATTACTCGGACAGTCCTTTTCTAACATCTTTGCACATTTTCTTTTCAAGGTAAAAATGAAGTTTGAAAAAGGACATGAAAGCAAAGAAACTCATAGAACATGAGTGCCTGTCTAGGTGCTCAGGGTCAGGCCTGTAACAGCTTTCATGTGTCTGAAAGTGAGGATGCTGAACTTCTCAGACTCTTACTGGTGACACTGGTGCCTAAATTTCACAACTCAGTCTTTCTCCCTATGCCATTTTCAATACTTCTCTGTGGCACTCGACTTCAAGGAGAAGCATCAGCACCAGTTTCATAGGAGAGTCACTTGGAACCTGTCTGTGGCCAGAACAAAGGAAAAGGAAGAGAAGGTCTCCTGCTCTAATTCCCTCTGCTTCCGTGCTGGCTGGAGTTAGCTGCACCCACCCCCCACCAGGATGGCAATTCTCTGCCTCATAACACAGAGGATGGCAGCCCTGAAAGCACCAGCAGAACCAAATTTTAATTAACAAAACCCTGGGGGGGGACAGCCCAGCTGCTGGAAAAAAGCAAAAACTTGTTCAGCTGCGAGGCTGCGCTGCGTGAGGAAATGCTCCTCGCAGGCTCCAGCGCTGCTCCCCAGCTCCCGGCTCCTCTGCTCTGGCAGGGGAGTGGGAAGCAGATCCTGCCTGTGAGTGCCAGCACAGCGCTGTATCCACAAGAGGGCACGCAGGAACTCCAGCACCTCCCAGAGAAAACCTCAGCTCTCAGGGTACCCACCCCTCCCAGCTCCCTGCTTCCCAGAAAAACCCTTCCCGTGCAGAACGCTATTCCCACATGTCAGACATTCCATAAACCCAGCCATCCTCCCCAAAGCACAGCCCAGCTGCACCCTGTGGAGCCACCTCCCTGCTCTGGATGCATCCTACCTGACCAAAGGGGTATTGCTCTGATTCAGGGCTTTGAAGGTGAGATATCTCTCCCTGGCACACATCCGAGGCTTGTAGAACCGCAGCAGCCCTTCGAAGTGCTTGAAGGAAATTCCAGACGGCCTCTGGCAACAAAGGAGTGCTGTCAGAAGCAGCAGCATCAGGCAGGAGCACACGGAGGCTTTTAATTCTCACTCTGGATTTGTTTTAAGCAGGGTTTCATACTTTATAGCTGAGCCCCCTAAGTACCCGGAGCTGTTACTTTAACATACCAAGCTTATCCCAGGGCACAGAGACCAGAAAGCCCTCCTGGCAATCGGTCCCTCCAGCAAATGCAGAACTGTTCCCTGCTGCCCCATCACCCGAAAATTGTCCAACCAGACACCCCAGGCAGAGTTCAACCCCTCTTCTTGGGAAATCAGCAGGCAGCCTAACAGATCCCACCATGGCACTTTTCTGAGACCATCAGCTATGTGCACTAAACACGAACTAATCTACCACAAGTGGGTTAGTTATTTTTGGGTCTTATTTCTCTTGCTGCTCCAACAAGTTAAGCAAGAAATCAACCTCCCGACCGTGCTTGTCCCTGTAAAAAGTTGTTTGTAGGTGAATTCCTTCTGTTTCAGCACTGTTCACTCGTGCAGGATGTAGGAAATGGATTATATAATCAATTGTACAACCCATCCCTCCTCTCAGTAGTGATGCTTGGTAAGCCAAACAAGTCCTCGAGTGACCCAGACTGAATCAGAGAGAAATCAATGATCACATGCACTCCAGAACAACTGTCTCTCATTTTACCAACCTCACACAGGGCTGAAATTCAGCATACTCTACTTTTTCTCCAGAAACAGAGGTGAAGGAGTTACACGAATGAAAACACCACCAGCCTGTGATGAGTCTGATCACAATGAACAGAGATAAATCCCCTATTTTTGGAGGAGCTGTTGGAGCAGCCCAGCCCAGGGGTGCTGCTGACACAGCTGTACCTGTTTGGTGACCAGCAGCCGGTACGCGTGCTGGATGGCCGTGCGTTTGTGCAGCAGCAGGGACTTGAACTTCCTCTTCTCAATGTCATTGAAAGTGTCAAACACAACAGCCAGAAGCTGAGAAGACAGGGAAAAAAAAGTGGTGTTTTGACCCTTATGCTCGGCAGGGTTTCAGGGAAGCAAGGAGAGGCACTGCCTGCAGCAGGAATGCTGATGGAGGTGGGATGGAGTCGGCGAGGTCCCGCTGGCATGAGGGATCCCACAAAGGGATCCCCAAGCTCATGGCACTGATCCACTTTTTGGAGGAGGTCCAGACGTTT
Organism: Melanocharis versteri; assembly: GCA_013397845.1. NCBI lineage: Eukaryota > Metazoa > Chordata > Aves > Passeriformes > Melanocharitidae > Melanocharis > Melanocharis versteri. The sequence goes on along the minus strand of VZTG01007207.1, from coordinate 29,307 downwards.
CTGGCCTCTCAACACATGCTAGCGGGTTTTAAGAGTTAAGGCTAAACCACACAAATGCCAGCAGAAAACCATTTCAAAAGATTTATTAAAACGCCCTGATCTGTTCCTGGAAAGCAGGGTTTGAGGGCTGCTCTCTGGGTTCACCCTTCCTGGGAGCTTTGGCTAGCACATATCAAAGCTAACCCTCCACCTGGCAGGGCACTGAAATCCAACCACAAGCATCAAATCCCTCACCCTGGGCTGCAGAATTCCTCCACTCCTTTGGCAAGCCCTTTTCCAGCACTCACGTCCTCCCCTGGGCAGCCGTGCTCTCAGTCTGCAGTGATCAGCACTGCAGTCCTGCCACACGGAGTCATTCCATCCCCTTCAAACTGATTTACAAAGTATTTCGGGCAAGTCCAGATAATAAAATGCCATCTTATGATAAATAATTAAGACAGAGAAGGACAATAAATTTCATGCAACCGAGTACGTCACTCCAAGCATGATATTAATGGGAGAGTAGTTGAAAGATGCTCATATAATTTGGTTTTCTGTGATTTAGTTCAATTCCTCATGGTTAGACATTAAAAGAGCTCTACCTGTAGCCAAGCTGCCATTTCTAGAAGTATTCTGCCAAAGGGTCTGAGATGATTGCAGAGCAGTTCTGGGAATGGGGAAGACTGCTGAGCAATGAGCTCCGAAAGCAGGCAGAGGGAAGCCAAGTGCTGCCCTGGGCACTCACCAAGTTCATGATGAAGTAGAGCTCAATGGAGAGGTACACGATGAAGAAGACACAGGACCAGGGGTTCCGGGCATAGGACGGCATCATCACGTCAGGAAAACTGCATCCCAAAGGACACAAGGGTAAGCACCAGATAACTCAACACCCAAATAACTGAATAACCAAATAACTCATGTTACACACCCACTGCACAGGCAGGAGGCACAGGGCACGGGGGTGGGTGGCTGTGTATAAACTCACAGCGAAAGATCTGCACATTTGTACAAAACTCGTGGAAAAAAAAATATGGCAAACATATTCCTTGCACATCCCAACCACCAAATGGGATCTGTGACGTGGTTAAGGGCTCTGCTTTGATACTTAACAACAGCAATACAGCCTCGGTGGAGGTGTTACAACCTCAGATTTATTCCATCCTTTGCTAATTTCCCAATCCTCAGGGCTCTGCCTGACAGCAGATCAATATTTACCCACTGCTGTTATCCCAATTTCCCAGCAGATAGGGGAACTGCAGCACAGGAATAGGAAGTTACCTCTCAACAGCGAGCTGTTGGCTGACAAAGGAGTACAAACACAAACTTTCCCTTCTTGGACCAAGGCCTAACAAAGCTGTTTCCCCCCTTACTGCCCTCACAGTGACAAAGAGGTCTGAGTCCTCAGAGACAACTGTGCAGCTGAGGTCACAGTGTCCTAAAGTAAAGTGAAATACCAGTTCTGCCCATGCAGGCTGACCCTGGACATCTCTCTCTCAGGCAGAGGAAAGGGGTCACACATTTGGAGACAGAGCATTTCTGCAGGTAAACTCTTGGCTCTGCCAGACTCCTTTGGGACAAAGGGAAAGACTGAGATAGAAGAGCATGAACTTACTTTGAAGTGGTCAAAAGCACAAAAAGATTCACCAGGCTGTTCTCTAAGGTATTGAAGTACTGAAAGAAAAAATTCCCATGACAAAATGCAAGCAGGATTTCATAGGGACAAAATGTTCAAAGAAACAACCAGTCCCCCACCCCTCTGGATACAGGCACTGCCACAATTCCCTGCAGCCTTCCCTAGGGAAAAGTACTTCAGCACTGGTCCTTTCTAAAGTTCCCTGAGAAATGGTGTGTGAAGGGTTAAACCAAAAGCACATTTTTAAAAGTAGTTTCTCCCAGCCAGCCACAGCCTGGGCAGCAGCAGGAGCCAGGGGCTGCTGGACTCTGACCACAGCAGTGGAAGTGGCCGAGCTTTCCCCTAGACACCTCCTCCCCTGGGGACAGTGGCAGGTGGCTCTTTTGGCTGAATGAAGGCATCAGGAACAAGGAACAACTCTGAGAATGTTCCCCTTGGGACATCCTGTCTTGGAGGAAGTTCCCTCCGCAGTCTTCCTCCCCAGCAGAGGGTAAAGCAGGGTGACACTGCCAGGCAGCCTCGGAGCAGCCAGCACTTGGTCTCACACAAATAAACTATGACTGCACTGTAATGCTGGATTCTTAATGAAAGAATCAAGATACTCACTGGATCCGAGTGGTTAGGAGAAAACAAGTAAAAACCTAAAGAGGCAGCAGAGAAAATAGAGGAGGGGAGAAAGGAGAAAGAACAAAGAAAAATAAAGTCAGTTCAATGTCGAGCAGTGGAGCAGTTCCCAAAGGGAAGGTCCCACTAACAGTAAATCCTCTCTGACACCCTGAAGGTGGGAGTATCTGGAAGACTTTCTCCACAGAGATTTGCCAACAGATGTCATTGGCATTTCACTGCTCCTTTTGGAAAATAAACTTTCTGGGGATGGTTTGGACTGTAGCAGGTACACTCCAGACACGTGCATTTGTGGGGATGTAGATTAACCTGTCAACATTGAGGGAGAGTTGGTGGAAGCAGAGCTTGAAAACACACACCACTGGCTGTGCTCTGGAAGAGGTCAAAAGGACTTTTGTCTCAAAATCAAATACCCAGCTTTCAGATTTTTTGGATATTTTCACTCTGCCTTCCAGATGACTGCAGATGAAATGGGATAAGTGGAAGATCCTGGCAACACTTTGAATCTGATGAGCTTCCTATTCCTATTCATCCAGGCTGCTCACGTTGCTTTTGGACCATCACTGGTTAAGAGCATCACTTCTCCTTCCATAAATACAACTCACCCAGAATAGCAAAAATCACCATGAAGAAAAGCAGGAGGAGAAGGATGTCAATAAATGGTGGGAGGGACTGGAAGATCTGTCGCAGATTTCTGAAAAATAAGAAAACATTAATAAACTAAAATTTGCACATTTACTCCTCCAGGTTGTCAGGGGAAAGAAAAAACCCACCACCACCACCCTACACTCGAGGGCTTTCTTCCCACTCCCTCCAAGGATTAAAAGTAGAAAGCTTGCTAAACTAAGATCATTTCCAAGCTACCCATCTGTCCTTTGCAGTCAGTTCTCAGGTACTGCAAACAACACTAATGTCACACTGTCAACTCTCCCTCTCCAGACTAAAGACCAGCCCTGATTCACTGTGCAGCTTCCAGGCAAGCCAAGGAGCAGAGCCAATGCAGCCACACCCCTGTGCTGGTCTCTCTGAGGTGCTTTATACACCCAAGCCCTGTACACCATCAGCACATCCACACTTAGGTCACCACGGAACCATCTCCAACACAAACACCAGTGAAAAACACTGATTTCCCTGGGATGCCTGCAGGATCTGAGTGCTTTCCCTCCAGCCCAGCCCCAGGAACGAGAGCAGAACCCCCAGGCAGCCCAGCATCACCTTCTGACAGCCCCACAGTAGCGACAGTCCACGAGGAAGATGCAGCGCAGGGCGCGGGTGATGCGCACGTGCGAGGTCTGGCGCACCAGCACCACGATGGCCTCGATGAACTGCACAAACAGCACGCAGGTCTGCAAGAAAGGGGGAGCATCAGAGGCACAGATCCAGCTGACCACCTGCTCATTTGGAAACCTGAAGGATGGCAGGTGTCCCTGAGAGTTTATGGATCTCGCATGAATCATCTGGCAGCTGGGGCTTGATGGCTGCGCCATCCCTGCTGCAGTGCAGGCCAATATTTAATCTGGCTCTTTGGTTCCTGGAGGTGCTGAAGGAGAAACCCTGACAATCAAGCAGACAACTCACCTTGACCATAGTCCTTTTGTGCCTGATAAAGGTCTGGAAGCCCAGCCACCTCATCTTCATGGAGAGCTCAAAGACGACCACGATTAACGCAAACAGCTCCAGGGTTGCGTGGACCTGCCACAGCACAGGTTTGGTGAGAACAGCAGCACAGCACAGGCCACACTCCTGCCCCTCCTTCTTCAAGGAGGAGGTGGGTTTAACAGCAGTCTGAGCATGCAGGAAAACCCCAAGCCACCCTCTAAAAGCTAACATAGCACTGTTTTCCAAAATTTCTATATCTAGTGCTCTGTGCTTTTATTAAAGCCTGTGCAATTTTCCTCTAAGCAGTACCAGGCCAGAATTCCCTGAAATCCACGTTCCTTCTGGGCTTGAGCAACACAGAAAAAAACTTATTGATACATTTGAAACAAAAGGCCAAGACATCAACAACTTGAGCAGAAACACTTTGAAAAAAGATGAAGATCTAATTTTTTCAGTGAAACACAGGAAGAAGAGCTGCTGGGCAGAGAGATTTTACACAGGGGAGGGTTTTCTCTCGAATTACACATTCTGGAAAACCACAGGGAGGGTCCTGATCTGTGTTCTAGGAACCAGTGGGGGTGCTGGGGCAATGGCACCAGCCCTGACAACAACTTTGAAACCACCTCATCAAAGCACACAGATTGCTGAGTGATCTCAAGAAAAAGGAAAAAACCACCCATTTCTGTTACAAAATGAAGAACTGCAGAAATTGATAACACGAAATGAGTGTCACATTCACTGTGGTCTGCCTAGATCAGATGGAAAAAGGAAGTTTTGCTGTCTGCCCTATCTACTGCCAACCATTTACAGAACAAGCCAGGTGGACGTTTTTCCTCTTACTGCCTCCTCCTTCCTCTCTGTTTGGCCATCATTTTCCTCTCACGCCCACTGCAGAGCAAGCAGAGTTTCTCATGCAGCCCCCAAGTACTCACAAAGATGCCCAGACGGAGCATGGGGACCGCTGGAGCCTCGCAGAGGGACAGCAGCAGGAGCAGCAGGGCCGTGCTCAGCTCCATCAGGTAGAAAAGGTGGTTGTGTGCAAAGAGGTAGGCAGCGAGTGCTTTGGCATTTTTGGGGTGAGTGAAGAACTTGTCATTATTTTCTCCTTCCTAGGGCAGCAGGAATAGAGAAGAGCATTAGTGACTCTTATAAAAGAGTGAAGAATGCAGACTTTTATAGGGATTAGATACAATTCCCAACAGACTATTCCCATTTACAGCCTGTTGTTGACGTGTTTATTGAGGAATGGACTCTACACACACAGGACATCCCCTTCTGTTCATAAGCACATCTCAGTAATAGAACTCCTTAATATCCACAAACTCCTGCTTCAGGAACCCCCGAGCCTTCTCACCATGAGGCAGAGAGCTGGGAGAGTTTATAAAGGCAGGCAAAGAAACTTCAGCCAACATCCCAACACAAACAGCACTTCATTTACTTGCAACTAGTTCCACATGTTTACAGACTTATTTGATTCAACTTCTCCAGGACAGAACACGAAAACACCCAGATAAGCTCCAGGGCACCTGGCTGACAGTTGTTCCTCCTTATCTTGGCCTTGCAAAATGTCTGGGGGAAAACATTGGAGCACACACAGTGTTTTCTGCTTCGGGAATGTAAGACAGACTCCATGAAAAATTAACGAGTCTCTATGCTGACTTGTCATTCCCTCTTAACTAGAAAGCTTAATTAACATTAAAAGGTCAGATACTCCATCTTAACACTTTGCCTACAACTGATTTTCAAACAGCTACATCGTGACTATTTTTACCCCTAGGATGAAGCTTAGTTTGGGGAGATTTTAGAGGGTTTTCATGCAGAACCACCCAACAGCTTCTTCTCTTTCTCGAGTCAACAGTTTCGGCAAGGGAGCCTTTGTCACTCACAGGAAGCTTGCTGCCTCTTGGGAACTGTCATAAGAGATCACTTTTCCCCAGCAGGGCCACACGGATGCACAAGAAGTGGTGAGGTTTTATTTAAATTAACATCTTTCCAGGCAGGCAATTACTGTAAGGACAGTCAAGCTATTACTATCAAAGCAGAATAACTGTGATTGCAAATGGATAACGAGGTCAGGGAACTCTCCTTTAGGAAGTGAAGCATTCTCCAGACTCACTCAGGAGAAGGTTCCCAATGTTTCTCATTTCCTCCAGCTCACACTGGGCTTCAGAACAAACGCTGCTGGGTCAGAGAGCCAGGCTGGAGCAGGACAGAGCCAGCCCTGCAAAGAGCCCAGGCTGAGATCAGCAGGGCTGTTCCCATCCACGCCTGGCAGGACGCGCTTCCGGAATGACAAACAGCCTCAATCCTGCCTCTTGGGAGCCAAGCAATTCCAAACGTGGCTGCACAGCAAAGCCTCTTATCCAGACCCCACACCTGCCTGCAGCCACTGCTCACAGAACTCTCTTTAAGTGATTCTACCTCATTTCAAGGACAGTGCCATCGTGGCCGTTGGTCAAGGCAGCAGCAGCAATCATCCCCATCCGAAGGGCCAGACCTGCTGTGCCCATCACCATCAGAGCTGCAGCAGCTCAATGACCCTTTGCAGAGCTGCTCCAATAATCAGGAGTTTAAACAAAAGCCTGGGAGGGAGGCTGGAGCCACCCTGCCATTGTCAGGGCTGCTCCAGCACACCACAGAGCACAAGTGTCCAGCCTACGCTGTTTTAAAATATCTGAGAACTGAGATTTCTCAGTCCTGTGGGGTCAGAGCAGGGAGGAACAAATGGTTTCTGTCACCTTGCAGTGGCTTAAACAAAAAAAAATCCCCGAACCTGGTCCAAAGCACCTTAGAGCTTTGAAAGGGAACAAAGAGAAAGAAGGACGGACAGTAATGGAACCAGCAACCACTTCAGACTGGACAGCTCTGGGAGAAGCTCAGTTTTGGTGGCTAACTCCTCACACCAGATGTACAGCAACCTTAAAAACATGAACCCTTTGTTGCAGTAAGGATGGTGTTTCTGGTAACTGAAGCACGGGTGGGGTTTATTTCTTTGTTGTTTTAAATATTATAAATTTTGCTCCTGGGCTGATCCTAATCCCAGCATCCTTTCTTCCTGTAGAAATCAAGACCTCTGCCTTCTCTCGTTCCTCACATGACCTGCAGGACCTGACTGACACTGACAGGGCCACCCACCCACCCCGTGGCCAAGGCAGGACTGGGACCTGCACTCCCAGAACAGGAGATGCCCCCAGGAGAGCACTGACCACTCCCCCTGGAGCAACTGTAGAGGTGAAATGACAACCTATGACCAGCTACAAAAACCTCCACACCAAGGTGGCAGAACTGTCCACGTGCTGAATCCCCCAACCACTACAGTCCTTGACACTGGGAGAAGGTGGCTATTTTGTTGTCCAGTTGCTCCAGATGACTTCCAAAGCCTATGTGGAGGTGCCTCCAGCATCGCCCCGCTCCTGAAGCGGAATCCTTGGCAAAACACCAAATTTCCAGCCTCAAAACGGAAGCTGTTTGTTTCCCATAACCAAGAACCACGGTAGTTCCTGCAGAGCGTTGCCCCACGACCCAGCAGGGCTCACCTGGAGGTAGATGGCTGCCTCTTGGTAGTTCATCTCCCAGTTGTGCCGGGCAGAGCTCTGCTGGGCGCAGCACTCCCTGGCCGCGGGGCTGGAGGCGTCGTGGACAACGTCGTAGCTGCCTCCATCTGCACCAGAGAAACAGGGATTGACAATCAGGGATGGAGCAGGAGGCTCTGGGATCACAGACAGCCATCAGGAGGTGGCAGAGTAGCCAGGAAAGTGGCAGCTTGTACACTGACAAATGGACTCTTCGCAGGTAGGAGCTTTAAAGAGACACTCAAAGCCAGCACTTCCACCCGGGAATGCTCCCGGAAGATCATCAAAAGAGACAGCTTCCTATTCAATGCAGCAAGCAGCTCTCCTGGCTCAGAGGTGTGTGCTGTCGTGCCTGAAGCTTGCTATCAGCATCATGAACCATAACCAGGCAGATAACAGCCACCAGCCCCCGAGGATGCCCAGCCCAGCCCAGAAAAGAGGGTTTGCTGAAGGAGCAAGAAGCTTTTGCTCTGTCCTCGGAGCAGAGGCCAGGGAAGGATGGATCCAGCACTGCCCCTGCCATGGGGCACCAGGGTGAGGAGAGAAGCTGTCAGTACTTTTAGTAGAAAGCCTCATTTCTCACAGCACTTCAGAGTCACTAAATAACACGTCTTCACAACGCTCTGAGGTGCTGGTAAGCACCAACACCCCTCTGATGCAAACAAACTACAAGATGAATTTTCTGTTCACACTCCCCACATTAATTCTGAAATTTCTGAGCGCCTGTCCTTCTCACCAGCAAAGAACTACAGAACAATGCCATGCTGAACATCTGAACCATATTTTGTAAATAAAGATTTTGTTTAAAAAACCCCAAAACAATTTGATTGCGAAAAGCAACTCCCAAGCAGAGCTACACATACACAGTGCCCTTCCCATGGGAGAGTTTTACAGGGCATGTATACAAACTCCAAAATAATCGCCATTTTTGCATTCTGCAGCCTCAGTGCTATTAAGACAGATGAAAACTAAGCAAGAAGACAATTACTATACAAAAAGGGAATGTCACTCGGTTTCTTCTTCTGGGATTGAGGGTTTTATTTTACCTTTGACAGAGAATACTGAGCAGAGACTGCACAGCAGGGAGACCTGCTCAGGGCCTGTGGTGGCCACACTCTCAGTTCTCCAGAGTTCAAACATTTCCCACATCACATGGTTGTTCCTGCTCTCAGAAGAGACTTCCCTCCTCCAGCGCCTCATGTTCCCGAAGTGGGTACATGTAGAATTGAGCTTGCCAGCACAGCAGTGCTGATTTCCCCCTTTCTTTTTATGAGCACAGGAGCTGTGGTGTGGCAGCTCGTTCTCTCTGTGTTCGAAGTTGTTATCTGAGAGTGGGCAAAAATCACCACGAGGTTCTTTTCCCCTCTCATGACAGCCTGCTGAAGATTTGCTGTGACAAAATAATCCTCCATGAATTACTGATTCAGTCTCCAGAACACCCTCTGGAGTGGAGAAGGAGTCCATGCCAAAAACTCTGCACCCGCCAAGAGGAATGGCACCATGTGCTCCTGGCAGAGGCAGGGAGTGGGAAGAAATCAGAACCCCTTCACCAGTGCACAGCCACAGCTGCCTCTTCCACCCCCAAATCAAATTAAGATAACATTTCTCTGGGGTTTGTGAAGACCTTCCAGATTGCACACTCAGGTTGCTGAGCATTCTGCAGCACGAAGCCTGTTTCTCTTCCTTGCTTCCCCCACACCCTTAAAATACCACTCAAAATCTGGACGAATGTTTGAATGAGGCCGGTTCCTCCCCCACACCCCTTGATTTAGCACAGTTCTTGAAAAAAAAAACCTGAATGATGGAGTTTTTATTTATCCACGGAGCTGGAATGGCAGCCTTCTGGTTTGTCTGCTTTTTAACCAAGAGATGACAGCCATATGCAAAAATCAGAAGCGTTATATTGCAAGCTCTAAAAAGTTCTTAAATGTTATTATTTACAAAGCTTTTGCTGGGGATGCGTCTCAAAGACAGACTCCCTCAAACTGCAGCCTGAGAGCAAAACCTTTTCACATTTAATGCTTAACAGTTACGGGAGCAGCACATCTTCATCAGAACCTGGACTTTACGTTACAGGATATACAAAATTTAAGAGCATCAAAACACACTGTGGCCAAAACAGCAAAGGCTTGTAGCATTAACCTAAACACCAACACACAGGACCCTGCCAAAAGATGCCAAAATCACCTTTAACCCTGAAGCAGCTCTTTTGCAAAAATTAACCTCTCTGGAAAGGATCGACACCAGGAAAAGACACACCCCAGCAAAAACCCAGGACCAGGACCCTGCTCTGGGCTTCCCACAGAAGCTGGAAACACAAGAGCTGTCCCAGCTCTGAGACCAAGGTTGCAAATACAAAACAGCACTCAGAGATGCAAATCAGAACCAAAAAAAAAGCTCTAGAAATCAAGATGCTTTCCTGCTGTCTGAAGCAGGCACAGACAACAGAAAATGCACTGAAGTGTTCCGGTGGGGAGCTGCATTTCGTGGATCAGCTCCTTCCCCATCAGGTACCAGAAGGTTGATCTAGCATCCCTGAGGCAACAGCATCATCTGGGTCATAAATAATAATAAAAATAATAATAAATTTGAAGAGCAGCCCTCTGACTGTGTGCTTGGCAGCCCTCCAGCGAGCTAATTTCCTCAGCTGCTCCCATGATAACAATGACACAGACTAATGCAAGCTCGGCTCCGCTCGTGCTGCACAACATCCCCGACGGCGTTTACCATCAGTATGGAGCTCAATGAGATAGGAGGATCTCTCCACGGGGCTCCCGGGATCCTCGAAGTAGATGGCAGGCAGCTCTCTCCACTGCATGGCAGCCGCTGGCGCTCGCACAGCCGAAGTTCCTCCCTCCCTTCCGAAAGCTGCTCCTCGATTTCGCAGCTTCCTCAGGGGAAAGCTCCGCACAAAAGATTCTGCTCTGCTGGCTGCAGAACTGAACGGTTTCTCCCCTCCCCTCTGAGGAAGGTGGCTCAGACCTCAGTGAGATCCTTTCCCTGGGTGTTTCCGAGGGCGAGATTTCGGAAGGTTTGGCTGCGGGACGAGGAGCCGCCAGGCACAAGCGTGCTGGCGAAGCGGGGATTCGTGTGCTGCGCTCTCGTGTTTTGGCATTTAGCACAACTTGCTCACCAGCAAGCACGACCGGCTAACGGGAGAGGAGTCAAAGTGCTGAGCAGGCACAGCAAGGAATCTCCAGCACAAAAAGAAAACAGAGATTTGGTGAAGTTCACAGCGCAAGGGGCACGGCAAAGGAAGCGAACTGAGCTGGTCACAGAGGGCAAAGCTTCCTTCCTTACACTTGTGTAGCTTATCCCAGTCATTCCCTGAAAAGAGAGAGAGGGAGGGAGGGAGGGGAAAAAAAGAAAAGGGGG
>VZTG01007207.1:3844-18486 GCA_013397845.1 Melanocharis versteri | reverse complement strand
GGGGGGTGGGGAAAAAGGAAAAGCAAAACCAGCTGGCTGCTTACACAAGGCATCCGGAACGAGACTGCCGGGACTCCAGCATTTCCATTCAGTGCAGCGGAGCATGCTCCTGTGTAAATAGCTTCCATATGTCATCATTACAATAAAAAACAAAAAAACAAGGAAGAAAGAGAAGGAGCATAAACTTTCCAGAGCCCAAACCTCTCCCTCCGCAAAACAAATTCCCTGCTTAGGGGGAGGAAAAACTCTCCATGGGCTGAGAGCAAACAAACTCCTCTCATTCGGAGGAGCTCATGCAGCCATGGGGGATCTCCAGGGCAGAGCTGAGAGGGGAATAAGGGACAGAAAACATCCACAGGAGCCTGGGATAAATCACCCTTCCCAGCCAGCTATTATATATCAAACTGAAGTCACTCTGGAATTCCATGGGTTTTGGTGTCCGCACCTCTTTAAATAAATAATAATTTTTTAAAAATTCCAACGAACTAGTAACCTCCCACGAATTCAAAGAGCTACAAACCAACCCTACAGGGCAGCTCTTCCATTTGCCTCGGAGCTCCCCTGGTCTGGCTCTCATTAGCCTGTTTGCCAGATGTTCTGCTTTCCAGATAGCACACCCTTTTTATGGCCTTGCACTGAAACAGACTGAGATTCCCCAGCTGGCTCACTGCCTGACTCCAAAGCCTTTACTGGACTTCCCAGGGCTTTCTCCTCAATGGTTGAGGATGGTTTGGATGCTAGTTTCCACCCTGCCCAGATATTGCTATTTTAGCAAGCACACCTGTGATGACGGAACACTGCAGAGCACGTGAAGGCAGAAGTGACTTAAATCAGCAAAAAATATCCTTATTCTGTCATTCATGCCGTTCACACACCACGTGTGGAGTCAATGTAAGATGCAATACGCAAGTTGCTCCAGTGAGTTCCATGTGTGAGTAATATTTCTCTTGACAGGCAAAAAAAAGAAAGGCCAAGGACACACAACTTCTGAGACAGGACACACCTTCATTCACATGGCCTTGAAAGGTCCCTGATTCCCCAAAAGGGGGAAGAGGAAGGACGGCATCACCTCCTGCATCTGGGAAAGGTCAAACTGTCCAGGGCACATGGTCTGGGCAGCTCCAGTCACCAGTGTGTTCGAGGCTGGATGGGGCTTGGAGCAACCTGTTCTACTGGAACGTGTCTGTTCCTTCCAATCCAAAGCATTCCATGATTTTACCATTCTACCACTCAATTGGAGCCATGTTTTTCCAGGCTTTGCATTTCTCTCTGCCATAACTCCCTCCATTTCTTACACCCTCCACCTTCACTGGATCTGTAATTCCCAAACTCAGTCACAGAGCCCAAGCTTTCAGTTTAATTCAAACATAACCAGGCATCCCACAGCACTGAACATGAGCCCATGGAAGAAGGCAGATCCCAGCAGGATCAAAGGTTCTCTCGGTGTTCCTGGATCTCCTGAGCTCACATCCAAGACCTGTCCCAGTGCAGGACCCCTGTGCTGGCTGAGGTTCCTGGCTCTCTCAGTGATGTTGCTCCAGAGGCTGTGGTGAGGATGGACAAGGAGAAGGAGAAGGACAGCACTCCAGAAGCCCTCCTCTCTCCTGGAAAGCCCTCATCAGCTGAACCACATGGAACACTCACTACAGAAGGTGCAAATCCATGAAAAAACATGGAAACAAGGTAGATGCCTACCCTTCCCCAACACAAGCTGTGCAGGCATCTTCACTCCCAAAGCCAAGATTTTAGTCAAGTATTGGAGTCGTCCCAGCACCAGTGCTGGCATTTTCCCTTCCAAGGGCTCACATGCCACGTGGCTTCACCTCCAGAGGATTAATCTTCCCTCCCTCCTCCAAGGGGGCTGATAAGAAACTGCTCCTTCCAAGCACTGAGGCACGAACACACGTGCGCTTGTCTCTTCAAGGCCAGGCTCACCTAGCCGGGAGAAAAAAAGCTGGGAGCTGCCTGGAAAGCACAGCTGGTCTGGCACTTGGCCACCCATCTCAGAGGTGAGACAGACAGCCAGGGAAATCACTGCCTTTGCTGCCTGATTGCCAGTTCAGCGCCGTGCCAACGGGAGCATCGTGGGGCTGGGCTTTGCGGCCCAAAATGTCCCAGTGCCTGTCCTGTTTCAGGGGACGTTGTGGGAAGGAACAGAACAGCCACGGGGAAGGCTAAACAATTTGCTGTCAGTTTGTTGCCTAGGAAAAAAGGGCATCTCCAACAGAGAGCAGTGCCAAGCCCTTCTGCTGCAAGAGAAATCATCTACTTCGGAATATTTCGAGCCAGCGTAACTGAGTCATGCTCTTCCTTGGAGACAACGGCACAGCAGAAACATATGCAAAGGCCTCGGGGCTCTTTGTCTTACTGTATTTTCACAGCAATCACTTGCTGTGAAGCTCAACAAATAAAGTCACTTCAGCTTCCTATTTAACACAGGGAAGTTTTTAAAGAAAATACCAACGTTGCCACTTCCTGTTAGCGGTAAAAGGCGACTCGAGCTGAGCATCCTCGCCTCGACTCGAGGATCCAGCGAGTTCCTCCAGCACCAACACAAGCTCACATCATGCCTTCATCACCACAGGGAGCTGGATCCTCGTGAAGGAGGAGCAGATGTCCCTCAGCATGGTAAGTCACATTTTATATATCATTGCCTCTTCTCAGTCGTGCTGCCGAGCTTCTTCTACGGAAGACAGCTTAAGCCCAGCGTTGTTTAATTAGGGGACCGCTGTATCCTTGCTAACATCTGCACTGCACACATGTAAAACCCCCGGTGCACAAGCTGAACACGATGCCAGAAGAGCTAAAGCTTGGTAGGAAATGGTTTAGTCCCAGCAGAAAGCCTGGCTCCATCCAGCTCTTGCTCTGAGTGAGGCAGAGCCAGTTAACCCTTTGCTCTGCGGCTTGGGAGAAGAGCCACGATGATTCACTTGGACATTCATTTCCTGCCCCACCCTGCTGCAGACAGAGACATTTGTAAGGAAGAATAAAAAAAATTAAATTAAAGACTTCAAGGAAAATAAGGATGAGGATAATTTTACCCATCTACAGCAGCCAAGCTGGGTTGGTTGGAGATCCTCATCTGTGCAGTTCACTGCCTCGTCTCCCCAGGACACCTGCTCCCCTCTGATCTCATCCCTGAGTCACTCTGGCTCTTTTCTTCCTCTGGAAATACTATGTGGGAAGTTTTGGCCAGGAACTGTTTGATCCTGGGACAGCTTTCACTCCTGAATGCATAGCAGCAAGAGGCAGATCCCTCCTTTTTGGGATGTCTGGGATCCATAACTAGGTTAGCAAGACTTCAGCAGCTGAAGATGAACTGACAGATGCAAACCACTCCCTGTCTAAGCCCTGATCCACAAAGCTGCTTCCTGACAGATGTGGGATTAAATCCTCCTGCATCTGAGAGTCCATGAAATACCACAGGGAGAGCTGGAACCAGGCACTCCTTCAACATAGAACTGTGCAACACAGGAGTTCCTGCTTCTTAACAGAGCTGCAAAGTCAAACCCAAAGCATTTTTATTCAGTAAAAGTCCCACAAAATGAAAGGTTGCATTAGGAAGCCATAATTAAGAATCTCACTTGTGTCAAGCCAAATTGCTGCTGGTTTCATATCCTTTATTTCTTATCTTAACAAATGAACCACAACACCACAAAAAGGAGAAGCCAAAGCCACAACAGAAGGATCACCTACAACTCCCATTATCCATCCTTTCAGCAGCCAATATGCTCCATAATCTCATCAGTCCGATCGTATCACGGCAACAAAGGCTTTACACACACTGAGATAAAATTATACCATAACTGGAATTAAATATCTGAGTCACTGAGGGGCTCTATGGAACAACTAATGAATGGAAAAAACAATTGGAAACAGTTAAGGTTTCGCTGAACCAAACCGAAAAGGAAAAATAGAGGAGACAACTCTGCCTAAGGCAGAGAGACAGGCCAGACATGAAATACACACACACGCATTTCTAATTCATAATTTTTGAGGAAGTAGCGGAAAGAGACAATATCAGAGTCCCTCAGCTATAGCATTTCTTTAACATATCCTGTTACATGAAGGAATTTCCTCTTTTTGTTCCAAAAAGGGAAACCAGTGCCTCCTGCTTTTAACACATTAAAGATCTGCTTTGGCTTCGGTAACAACACAATGTCAGCAGTTTAAGAGCACGTTCCTCATTTCAATTCTCCAAAGCAGAGCCTTTGGATTTCCCTGATGCAGTTTGGAAAGATGTTTGATTAAGCTGCAATCTGGCCTTTTTAACGAGAGCAGTGTGCTGCCAGGACTGACTGCCAGCTTCAGCCGCCAGCGGCTCTCCAGGGAAGTCACAAAGTTAGCAGTGGGAAGCAGAGAGGAAGCTCTTCCCTTTGGGAGAAACCGGGATTAATTTGGGTAACAAACCTCCAGCATGGCCAAAGCAGCACTAGAATGAAGGCAGTAATAAGGTGTGTGCCTCACTGACCTTTTTTTCCCCTGAAGAAAGAGGGATAGCAAGAAAACAACACAAATTTAAAAGTTAAATAACGAACTCTCAACATCTTACCATGACAGGCTGAGACCGATTAAAGTTATTTGTTGTGGTGCAGCAATAACAGGGAGGTAATTGTGTTCTGCAGTGTTAGAACACGACTCCACCACACTGACTCCTTTGAAATACAACACTGCCATGTCTCCTCTGCCTCATCCTTCAGCCAGGAAAGAGAAGCTGCCAACTTCAGAGGAAGACACATGCAAAGGAGCAGGGAAAACCCCAGGCTCAAGTGCTGGGGAACTGTTCGCTGTTAGGAAAAAAGGCTTCTGCACATTTGGTGGAAACCACTGCTGGCAGGAACTGGACGTTGCATTTAATGGCTGGAGAGGAAGGAAGGAGTTAAACCATTAATGTGACATCTGCAAAACAGCTGATTTTCCCTCAACTGGTCCTTATTTCAAGTCCTACAGCCCTCACACAGAACCACATCTTCAGAAAATGGACAACTTTGACTTCAAAAGTCCTCCACGCACAAAAAAGTGTCCTCTGATTCCAGATTTTAGAGGAACTACTGCTGGTTCCCCATTATTTTGCCTGGAAATTTTGGCTGGCTGGCCTGCAATCTCCTGCCTGGTGCAAAACACCTTCTGGGGCTGGAAGGAAGTTACTCTCACAGCAATGTACAGACTGCCTCAGCTGCAGCCTTAGAAATCAAAAGTCATCTGCTGATTTTTAAATGCCAACCTTTAGAATCAACTGTTTAATCTCTATTTAGTGTGGGAATGGAAGAATAGGTCATACAATGACTGTGTCATCTGGCTTTTCAGCAAAGATAGAATACATTCAGTATTTCTTGAGTTTCCCTGTAGCACTATTGGAGTGTTAAACCCTGAACTCCTGACAGGCTGGAATCATTTAATATGTTTTTTTTTTATTTCTCAAGTCCTTCACAGCACCTTTAACCCTCTTCATGATTTTCCTCCACTCCCAGTTGCTATTCCTTCATTTGATATATATATTTATTTACATATCTGCATATCTTTTGTGTTAGCCAGCCCAGGCATGCCAGTACTGTGACTTTTTGCTGCCTCTCCAACAGCTTTAAAGCTTCCATGAACATTTTTCTTTTCTGTGCATTTGTGCTGCCTCAAAGTATAGAAAATTCTGAATGTTTAAGTCTTCTCCTTTGCAACCAGTAGAGATAAAGTCCTGCCACCAGCCTTGTANTACAGCACCTTTAACCCTCTTCATGAATTTCCTCCACTCCCAGTTGCTATTCCTTCATTTGATATATATATTTATTTACATATCTGCATATCTTTTGTGTTAGCCAGCCCAGGCATGCCAGTACTGTGACTTTTTGCTGCCTCTCCAACAGCTTTAAAGCTTCCATGAACATTTTTCTTTTCTGTGCATTTGTGCTGCCTCAAAGTATAGAAAATTTTGAATGTTGAAGTCTTCTCCTTTGCAACCACTAAAGTCCTGCCACCAGCCTTGTGTTTGAAAGGAAGGGGCTTTGACTCGGGCACTTCACCCCCCTGACCCAAATGTCAAAATTTTCCTCAGGGCTCCCCCTTGCAGGATTGATCACTTAAGTCTTAATTCTACAGGCATTTCTTCATGTGGTTAATGAAGAGCAGGAACATATTTGTGCATTCTAGTGAAATCCACCTCGCTTTTGTGCCACGAACTTTCCCAAATCCGTGGGGGATAGTGAAAGTGTTCTCTGCAAAACAGTTATAGCTGGAATAAAACACAGGCATTCCCAGGTGGCAATACAGAAACACACCTGTTATGTGGGAAACACAAGTGCAGCTGAGATGTCCAGCCCCACAGAATCAGGGGCTTTAACACGGCTGTGCAGAGAGACACATCCTCAATTTCCTTCCCCCACACACAAGCAGGAGGAGAAAAGCCTTTTGTTCCAAACAGACATCGCCAGATCGTGATTGTGAAAGCAGCACTGGATGCTCCGAGCCCCCACAGAATGATTCAAACCTCAGCAGACTCCTCTTGCTGTGCTCAGGATCTGTCACTGAGCCCACGGTGCTGCTGGGGACCAACACCAGCAGAGCTTTGCTGCCTCCCTGGCCCCCAGGTGAGGCACAGGTGCCCGGGCTTCCTGCGGAGCCGCTCGCTGGGAGCAGATGGACAAAACCCTACTGCTGCTCCTACAGCTCCCTGTAACCAGAGCAGCCATGTGAAAACCAGCCTTCTTCTCCACACGCAAAAAGCAATTATGTTAAAGACACAGGGAGAGCCCTGCGAGGTCCAGATCAAAAGCCGGAGACACGGGAGGCGAGAGAAAAGACCGATCAAATTCGCTGCACTTTTCCCAGCTTAAGGATCAGAAATGGAGCGTTCTGGCTCATAAATTCTACTTCCAGCAAATTCAAGCCTAAATCCCCTGAAGGCAATAAGGAAAAGGCAATCAACAACAACTCTAACCACTTCACAGATGCTCCTGTTTAGTTTATACAGCACTTCTTACAGCATTCAAATGGGTAAAATGGGATTTCAACGCAGGGGGGCTGACGGCAGCAGGCAGGATTCCTCGGTGAAGATACCAAGGGCAAAGGAAGTTCTGAGAAGCATCATATTGGTTATGATGAGTGAACTCAGCGTGCTCAGCCTTTGCTCATTTTAATCTGCCAGTACGCAGGCTTGGCTAAACTGAACATCCTGCATCTACAGTGCCTTAAAAATCCACAGGAACCACAAAATGAGGGGGGAAACGAACAAACTGATGTGTTCCCTGGGAAGCCATGAAAAAACTAATCACTATTTGTTTCCAACTGTTGTTCCGCTTCCTGAGCCAAATGTTTCCAAGTCAGCTGTGGTGGCTGAGGAGTGACCGGTTCGAGCTGGAAAGTTGTCGATTTAAAATCGCAGCTCGAACACTTTCAAACTCCTTAACATCTCTGACAATTCCAGGACCACCTGCTCAAAAAAAGCAGAGCCTTCTGATGACGTGACACGTGCCCTTATCCCACATTTTCCAACGAAAGCAATGAGCTCAGGGAGGAAACACTTAAGATTACCCCGTTCTTCTGCTCTCACCCCAAAAAGATGGGAGCTGTGCTGGAGAAGATACACACAAAGGGTATCACAGGGTATCCCTCCCTCAAAGCATCAAGGTCATCACTCCCATCCTCAGGAAGGGAGTGTGGAGCCCCAGACTCCTTGCCCCACTCTGCAGCATCCCCCCTGATTCACAGTGCGAGATGATCTCCACCCCCAGTGCTCCAGGAGATGACAAAGGAGAAAGAACCATCTGACTCCAGGATAATGGAGCACTACCCCAAGTCTTCTCCACCTTGCAGACGCAGTTACCAGCTCAGATTTGAACAGCATGGGGCATTCAAGACAAAAATCACTGGGATTTTTTTTTTTTTTCGCTGCGTGAAAGAGTCAACAGTGCAGAGATTCTGTTTGACAGAGCATCCTACTGTGAGACACACAATGTGTGCATTGTGCAAACCGCTCTCCTGCAGAGCTCAGAAAACAAGGGAGGCTTGGAAAAAATACCCACAATAACTGCAGCCCTCGATACCTCCTGGTACTTTACTGCGCTTGTGGCTCTTCCTCTACAGGCACCACGCTCACAGAGCCACAGTGAGGATGTCTCCACACAAATGATTTTGAGTTCTGGACCATACAGGGCTCTTTCTCATGAAAGAAAGGCACCAGCTCTTCCCAAGTATTTAAGCACAGCCCTGCCTTAAAACCCAAAGTCTCAGGACAAGCAAGATTCCAGAGGACGGTTCAGAGCAGAAACACATTTTTCACTATTTCTAACATCACGGCAAAAGATCCCCAACATCTTCTAAAAAGCAGCGTTTCCCTCCTTCCTCTGAGCTTACAGAGCTCATCACCCAGGGAAACGAATTGTACTGAAGGAGAAAACAATAATCTCCTTATGTTTTGGGTGTTCGTTTCCCTTTCCAAGATTTTCACCCCTCGCTCATCTCGGAGGCAGTTTTGCTTCGCTTTGCTTGCTTAAAACATTCATTATAAGTCATCTAGGCCAGGAAAGGATTAGAGGAGCCCTGGCAGAAGTTGCAGAATGCAAGGCTGTTAGGTCAGAGAAATGAGACTTTCAGAGGCATAACCAACAATCCACCACAAAACCACCACTCGTGCTTTGGAAAAAATTCCTCTCTCTATAAATTTTAAGCAGGTGCACATTAAGAAAAACGAATCATGCACAGCAATGCAAAACAGCACCTCTTCACACCAAAGGAATGAAGCCTCCCTGTCCACTCCCACACCAGGTGTAATCAGCACTTTCCAGGTGGGATTGTGGCATTACCTGACTTACCCCAGGTGCAAGGAGAAGCTGCTCCAGCAGCAGAACCAGACTGCTGCCCAAAATGAGATCCCAGTCCTGTGCTCTGGCCATGCTTCACCTCTAAAGGCAGCAGCAGAAGCGCTGCTGCTGGAACTAATTAAAGGCAAATTGGTAGAACTAGGGGCCATGACGTGAGAAAATATCCTGCATAGCATCCAAGAAAGTCACCAGATAATCCAAAAGGCTGTTTAAGAGCCTGGCTGTCAGAAATCTTGGAATCTGCCAGGTCCATTGCAAGCAGTTGCTTGCCCCTGCATCCCCTTCATTCCTTCACCTTCATTAGCTGTAGCATTTCATACCCAGTGCCTCAATCCAAACAGCCACCTCTGAAACCCCTGCTTCCACACAAGGACCAAACCTACGGATCCTGAAGGGTTTGTTAAATCTACCAGGTGGCTGACATTTGAAATGCCTCTCTTCCTCCAAAGGTAGCAAAGCCAGAATGCTTCCACAGCAGTTCAAGTGGTTGCAAAAGAAGCACAGGTCCTAAGAGTTTGTGTGGTTGCAGCATCTTCCCAAAGGTCAGGTGTTTATTCTCTGCTCCCTCAGCCCTTTAGGAAGTGTTTTACACCTGGAAATCTCACTCATGGCAGGACAGTGGAATAGGATGAGTTTTAAGGCCCCTCCAACACAAACCATTCAGGGATTCTCTGAGGTGATTCCATGACCAGATGGGCAGAAGCTGTGGACTACATGGACAGACTTAACTCTCTCACTGCCAATAAAAATGTGTTTTGGAACCAGCTCCAACACAGAAGAGATTTCTGTCACTTCAGGTCGCACTGCCTACCAAACACATCAAAATCCAGGTGATTCACACGCCGCAAAAAGAACATTAACTGCCCCAAATCCCGGGTGCATACCTGGGGCTTAGGAAAGGACTTTTTTTCTTTTTTAAAGACAAGTTTGGTGTCTACAACATCCATTAATGCTGTAATTAGACTCTGTGTCCAGAACCACCACCTGAGTCTCCACCAGCCAGTTACAAAAGGAGCAGCTTTGCTGAAAGCCCCTTCCCACATCCCATGTCCCAGTGCAAGGGCAGAGGGCCCCTTCCAGCCCTCTGGGAAGCCCAGCACACCCCACACACGGTTCTACAGGCACAACCAACAGTCTCTGGGCTTTCCTCACCCACATTCCTCTCACCAACAGAGAAATCTCGTTTTCTTCACACAGCTTGGGCCACCTGCTCCTTCCCAGCAGTGCCAGGCACAGGGGCACGTGTGTAAATAATTCACCTTCCCAAAAGGCCAGGCTAGCTCTGGTTTTCCTGACAATTCACTTCTCAGGCAGCAGAAAGTGAGATTGCAAAGGCACCTCACTCAAAGTTATAACTTCCCATTTGCCAACAATCCTTCTAGAAAACATCGCTCTTGGTTGTTGCAGTTGCTCCCCCACCTCCCTAATAATTAGTTTTTACCTCAATAGCAGATGCAGTTGCTTTCTTGTAAAAACCCAGAGTTGAAAGATGACTTCTTTCCCCCTGCCATCACCCATTGTGTGGGAAAACAGACAATATCCCATTGTTCCCTGTACAACACTCCGAGCTGTACTTTCTGCTCTGAACACACTGAAACTCTACTTGAGGCTCCAGCAATTTCCATGCAGGAGGCAAAGGAGAATCTTGTATGTGATCTAATACAGGATAAATCAATGTGCACTCATTTATTGTTTATAGCTCCCATCAGCTCAAGGAGAGACACTGTCCTAGAGTTTCAAGGCTATCCACACTGCCTTTGTAGATGGAAAACAGACACTGCACTCAGGAGATATTTTGAGAGCTCTGTTCAAACATTTCCCAGGAGTTCAGGAGGGATGGGAAATCACTAAACCCTGGCAGGTTCTCATCACTCTCAGTGCAGGATTTTGGGGAAGGCCACGCCAGGTTCACATCTCCCCTCTTGCCTCCTACAGAAATTCAGTTTCCTATTAGTCATTCCCCTCAGGCAGGGGCTGGGGAGCTTAATTGGAGTTTGCATGGAGATGCTCAGATAAGATGTGCTAGGGAAGGGCAGCGTCACATTCATTACCGTGGATTCAGGTGATGCAACAGCTTCTCCCTGTCTCCTTCAGCTGCTGCAGCTGGAAAGAAAAATGACCCAGCCCCTACACGGTGCAGTCAGAAAACCATCGGCACCACAGGGACCACATTTTTCTGGATGTGGTCTGAATTCCTGTCAACTTTGCAGGATTCTGACCCTCTGTGGTGGCTGCAGATGGGAGCTCCCTCGAAACCCTGTATCCCAGCACAAGCCAAGCAAGGCAGAGTTTAATATTCCTCCCCATACAAGTATTTTCTCTCATTAAATGCTTAAGAGCTGGAGGATTTGGGAGATTAATTTTTGCAGCTGGACATTTTCTTTAAGAATGTAATTTTCCACACAATTTTCTCCTGTAGCTTTCTTTTATTCTAACCCCAAGACACCCACTTACCCAGGAGAGGACTCTCCTGCAAGGGTTGGAAAGGAATTCACTCCTGCACTTCAGTCCTTTCTTTTTATATCTGCTACAGGCTTGCTTTGAGAAAACCCTGTTTCTACTTATTTCAGCCCAGAAACTTGTCTCCGGTTCCAGGCAATCAACACCAAGAATCCAAAACTACAAATTCATTTATCCAAAGACCTGACTGGAACAAAGCCAGACCATGGATAGGTTTTTTTTAATTTAAAAGCACATGAAGTTCTTTTAAAAACATGAGAGCTGATACACTGAACCACACAGGTACACAGCACTCCGTGACGTGGTTGTGACAGGCTGGAGAATGGACTAAAATTTAGAGGAGTTTGTGCACACAGGAACACAAAGCAAGAGTGAGACTTAATTATTATCAACCTCAAACATGTGACTGAACAAAGGGCAGCCACAGCCACTTTGTCTTTCCCTCAGTGTCACCTGGAAGAGGATGGTGGGTCCTTCACTGCAAACAGTCCCAGCCTGTTCTGGGGACACACCTCAGCCAAAGTTTTGTGCTTAACCTGCCGTTGAATTCCTCGGAGTTGATGATGGTCAGGCACAGTAACGAGGGAGCTGTTCCTCCAAATTCTGGCTGAATGGTCAATTATGAGAGTTTAGGCAAAGGGAAGACAAAGCCAGGAGGAAACAGCCTCCAGACCTTCCCTATCCCCCTGTCCTCATCTTCACCCTGGCAGGCTCGCTCTCCCCTGACAAGGACTTCACACACTCTTTTCCCTGGAAAAGAAAAGCTTCTGACTGAAAACACGACATTACACAGTTCTGTTAATGCCATTTCAGTCCTGAGCAGCCAAGGGGAGGCAGAGCAGAGGGGACACATTTGATTCCTCACAGTCTCCACGAGACACAACTTTGCTGCATTTCACAGCAAATTTTCTGTGCAGGCAAAGAGGGAAAGCTGGACTACACGTCCTGGTTTTCAAACAAGCTTACTTTGGCCAGTGCTGGTGTCAGTGTGCTCACTCCCTGATCTAAGCTTCCCGCTTCCCAGAGATAAACGTGCCTTTCAAGTTGTTGATGCCAGCCTTCCCCTCCTAATCCTTCATCCCATCCTGACTTCAGAAGGCTCTGGATCATTCCCTATCGTTTCCATAGCATAAGCTTTATATTTCTGCAGCAAATCCAACTTTAACATGATTTAAACATATGGCAAAATAAGAGACCTTTCATTTGAAAGAACCCAGGAAATGAGTTCTCACAAACCACACAGCAATCCCATAACAAGCACAAAATTGGTCCCTAAAGAACTTCCCTGTGTTTCAATGTGGAGAGTTTTATTTATTAATACATTAATTCTCATGCCTGTGCTTTAACAGCCATGCTGGCTTCAAGCAATTGTTAAGCCTCACACAACTTCTTCTTTGAAGGGATGGGAGGCGGGGGAAAGAAAGAGGGAAGAGTGATTAAAATTAGTCACAAGCAATCCCATAAATACACCCGTGGACGGAGGAAGAAATCTCTCTTCTATTTAACTTAAAAATAGAGGGCTAAACTTTAAAAGACAAACAAATGGGATGAAGCAAGTATAAAACAGAGCTTAGAGAAAGTCAACTGGGCAATTTAGTCAGGGATCTGTATTGTGGGGTGGCAGAGGAGGAATTAATTCCGGAGTTGGGAAGTCAAAAAGGAGAAAATTAAGGGAACTCATCTTATTGCAAGAGGAATCAAATCTCAGAGGCAGTATGGCACAGAGGTATAATGTGCAAAAAAAAGGATGCCTGGCCAGGAAATGATGCATTTGTTCCAAATGTTCAGCCGGTGGCAGCAAGGGCTGGAACAGGATCACAAGACCCGTGTGTGTGCACCTGCAATGTCAACTGGAAGTCACGGGGATGTGCTGGACAGAACTGCTCAGATACATCCAGTGAGGTGTAACACCAAGCAGAAACTCTCTGAACACGCTCAGACACACCTGCTGGCCACATCCAACCTGCTGCAGGCTGAGGGCTTTAATGAAGACACGCTGAGGAGAAAAGCAAAGCTTCTGAGGGACGGTGGCTGTTGCTTTCCCCCTGCCAGCGCTCACAGGCTGGCTATGCCTCACTAAACAGCCGGGGCCAACAGGAATATATTGTCTAAAAGTACTCCAGGTTCTTTGATAAGAACACAATAAAGATGTGGAAGGGATTTATCAGCACTTCCTTCTCGCAAAAATCAGAATGTAAACTAGAAACAGACTAAACAAGC
Source organism: Melanocharis versteri (assembly GCA_013397845.1). NCBI lineage: Eukaryota > Metazoa > Chordata > Aves > Passeriformes > Melanocharitidae > Melanocharis > Melanocharis versteri. Next base: position 4,996 of record VZTG01007207.1, on the reverse strand, counting down.
CTCACAAATGGCAGATGTTTATGGTGCTAGGAAAATGCCACATGGGATAACTGCAGTGGGGCAGGGCCAAGGGAAGGAGACGCTCTGGAACAACGAGCAGGAAAGGGCTTAAGGTCACAGGTTGCTACGGAAGACCACAGAACTGTGTGTTAGAAACAGCACCGGTCCCGCGGTGCCACACGGAGCTGTGAGCAACAAGCAGCACAACAAGCAACTTCCTGACCCGCTTTTATCAGGCAGCCCCAGGACACCGAGCGACAGCGGTGGGAGTCTCACCGGGAAGAGCAGCCACCCCAAAGGGACAAACATCGGGCAGGGAACGACAAAGCGCTCTTACTTTCGTTGGGCAGCTCCTCCCGATCCAGGTCCTCCAGAGGGGCTGAGGCGCTGCTCCCGCTGTCGTCCAGGGTGAGGATGAGGGGAACGTCATCGTCCATGCTCACCGCCATCCCGTGCCTTTAACACGCTTTAAACAAGGCTTTCTGCAGTTCCGCTCGGGAAGCGCTTGTGTCAGAACCTGTCCCCGGACAGTCCTCCCCCGGGGCTGTCTGCTGGACACACGGACACGACAGTGCGCGCACCCATCTCCGGACAGCACAGCTCCGAACGGCACCGAGCCGCTCGCTCCCCAAAAGCAGCGCAGGACACGGGACTCGGTGGGTTTGTGCCGAAGCTCAATTCACAACGCCAGGCTGGGGCTGCCGGTCCCGGCCGGCGCACGGCTCGCAGGACAGCAGGGACGCAGGAAAAACCGATCCTCGGCGAACTCCCGACCCCGCGGCACCGGGAGCAGCGGCCGTGACGCAGCCGGGGCCAGCATGGCGCTAAGTGTCCCGGTCACACATGGCCCCGTCCCCCGCCGTGCCCGAGCGCCCGGAGCGCCGCTGGGGAGGCGAACGCGGCAGCGCCGGAGGCCGCCTGGAGCCCGCACGCATGAAGTTCCCGGAGGGGTTTTTTCAACTGCGCGATGCCACAAGGTCACGGATGTCTCTAAAAGGTGATGGAAAAGGAAAATGAAGCAGGCCCAGGACAGCGCCAGGGGACAGTCTACAGCCGCTGTCCCTGTCCGGGGAGAGGCACACCGGCACGGCGCTGTCACCGCGCTGGGGAGGCCCGGCCCGGCGCCCTCCCCGCCGCCCCCCGCCCCCTCCT
>VZTG01007204.1:229632-274163 GCA_013397845.1 Melanocharis versteri | reverse complement strand
CTATTTTTAACCTAGGACACTGGAATACCCAGAAGATTGGCAACTTTCTTGTGGAAGGTCCAGAAATATTTAAACAAATGTAAGAAATTCTCAAAATTTAGCTGGGCATAAAGGAATATGGCTAGTGAAGTTTGGATTCACAGTAACCTTAGGTGTAGCAGCAATATATAAGGGATATTTACAGGTTGGTTTCTAACTCACTGCTTTTGAGGGAGAAGCAAGCAATGGGGTTTAAGAGGCTGAAGAGTCACCTTAAGGCCTGACCAGCGACTGAGGGAGGATTCCATCTTTAACTCCCTACATAACTTCCAGCACACCCTCTGCTTTACAGACATGATGGTTAAGCTGTAAATGTCCTGCTTAAAAAACAATGATGGTTATCTATGGCATGAAATTGCATTAAAATACTCTCTCTTTTCATCCACTATAATTTCCACTCCAGAAATAGCCTTAAGGAGAGGATTATGAATTAGATTCTAGATGACAGAATCAATTTGAACTTGCAATAGCTGACTTTTCCCAATTTTGGACACGTATATGTGATAAAAATTATATTTATGACTTTTGTGCATTTTCCATCCAAAGACAGAAGGAGGCACAGAAATTACAGAAGCAGTTGCTTTAAGTGCCATTCTGTGTAGGTGGATGTAGTAGACATGCCAGAATGATTGTATGCAACAGTGATCGGTATCTGGCAGGAATACGTGTATGCACACTACAGCTAGAGGGATGAAGTGAATACCAGAAGCAGAAAGTGCATCATAATACTTTATAAGAATGAACCGAAAACTGCAAAAGGCTTTATTTGTATTTCTTTCTCATGTGTTTTACATGTTGGTGTCAACAGTGAAGGTAGTATTGACTGATAATTGCAGAGATAAAGAATTAATTAGGTCTGTGAGACTGAATTTTGTTCTTAAATTATGCACGTAGGATATTCCTGTGCCTGGGATGGTTGACTGGAGTTCTGTGTTAAAGGCCTTATGAGATCAGGGATGTTCTCTGCATCCAGAAAGCTGCATATTAGTGACATGGTAACAAGGTATTTAGCATAAAATAAGGAAAGAGAAAGAAACTAAGTGGAAATCTGGAAAACTTCTGACAGGATATTGCCCTGTATCATAACAGAGCTGCTACTTGGTTTTGCAGAGAGCCTGGATAAACAGCAAGGGCAAAATATGGACTTAATGGAAAGGAGAAAAAAATAATGAGCTTAAATTGCGGTAAGGGAAGCTAGGGTCAGGCATCAGGAAGATCTTTGAATGCTAAGGAGAGGGGCCTAGGTTGCCTAGGGATGTCAGGGAACTTCCATCACTGAAGATTTTGAAGAACAAGCTAGACAAACATCTGTCAAGAATGATATAGGAACAGCTGATCCTGCCTAGAGGGAGGAGACGGACTACATGACCTCTTCAGGTCCTTTCCAGTCCTATTTTTCTATGATTCAGTGAAAAGGAATCTGAGAGATGAGGAAACACAACAAATTAGAGAAGACAGAGGTGAAAAAGACAAGTATAACAAAAAGGGCAGAAGAGATGAAACTAAGAGGAGTGGTACAAAGACCAAGAAATACATCTTAAGCAATCCCCTTTATGTTAGAAATAAAGATTTTCAATTTTTTCTGACATCAGCTAGTTCATCTTGGGAAATATGGACACTAGCTCTAGTAAAGACTCAAGTCCATGGAAGGTCTGGAAAAGAAATATCTTGATATAAAAAGACATTCCCAAACACTTTGAAATTCCATGATAATGCCTTACAGCAGTAGTAGTAGTTTAAGTGTTTCATGCTTCTATTTTTCCTGCAAATGGAGTCCTCTGCTCTGTGTAAATTTCCTGAAATATTTCCTAAAATACATTTGATTTTGAGAAAGAGTAATGGCATGCTGAGGACACTGCATGATTCAAGAGCACCATCGCAGATGAAGTCTGTTTTCAAACCTACTCATACTGCATGAGCAGGCATGGGCTTCAAAGATATTTCCCTAAATCTTCTAGCAAATGGAAAGAACAAGTTAGTACACATATCCCCATCCTTCATGCAAATCCTTTTCATAGTCAACTGTGCCAGGGTACTTCAAAAATACTCTACCTCATCACCCTAATTTAGGTTACTCAAATAAAATCAAGTAAGTGCATATATGAATCTGAATATGAAAGGTATTTGATACTTAATAAGCATCTTCTCTCTCAGTATAGTACAATATAGTATAGTACATACAGTATAAAAGGTGTCTGTACACACTGCTTAGACTGACAGAATAGCTACATTTGGAAACTAATATAAAAAGGTCCTCAGGTTCACACTGGCTGCGTACATACTTCTCCCAAAATGAAGACTGTGCTGTGGACATAACTGGGGGCAGGACCTTGACAGCATCTGCTGAAGTTCTTTCAAAGCCTTTCTATTGAATCACAACTACTTTCAAAGCACACTGTAATTGAAGGTCTTTCAACTTGCTAAATGAGGTTGAGAATATAGCTGGACTTCTGTAGAAGATATAATTTTATATGCAAATCAGATGCATAAGTAATTTTTTTACCCCTATCAGGATGGATACGATGTCAATATAACAAAAATATTACTGTCAATACATTATTCACTAATTATAAATTATTTATCAATTAATAATATTAATTAACAATGTAAATATTACAATAGTATTATAGTAGCAGTTTTAAATGTGTAAGTGCATAATTCAAAGGTAACCCTCATATTTCTACAGTGAACAGCATTTTATGCTTTCTATGCCTCAGTTCCTTAGAATGACACAGGTAATGTAGCAACATCTTCCTATTCCCAATGGTTTGGTGCCGTTATATCGACTTTTTTGAGATATCCTTCTTCTACAAGTGCTGATGCCACAAAGAAAACTGGTCAGGAAGAGACGGAAGTTACAAGTCAAGTGTCATGCTGTGGCATGGAAAGTCTGATGTAGTCCCTTGTAGTAGTAAATAGTCTAGTAATCTTGACTTTCAAAAATCTAGTAATTTATCCACAGATGAAATAGAATTATGCAATGATGATGGTAAAGGAAAAGAGAAAGAAGTGAGAAAAAGTGTCACCCTTATCACCGAAAGTCATATAAAAAGCAAAAGCAAAAAAAAGTCGGATTGAGACAACAGTTTAGTGACTATATTGAAATACAGAGAAAGAAGAGGGCATTTCTCATAAAACAAGACAGCATCAAAGCTATAGGAGCAATGCGGAGAGGAAATGATTGAGAGCTGGTTAGATTTTAATGGGAGAGAGTAACAAGGGATTGCATGGAGTTGTGATAACAAGATGGTAGGGTGTTTGTGGCAAGTTGAGATGGCAGAAAGAGAACATCTAGCATGAAATCTGGAAAGCAGATGTACAAGAATCACCACAGACCCATCTGAGAGGCATCTATGTCTTTTCAGCAGTTAATCTGGAGCATGATAGCCAATGACAACAAAGATGAGGAACTGATAATGTAGGAAAATGCTGCCTAGTAGCGCATTTTACTGTGTTAGAATTGGCAGAAGCCCAAAGCTGGTCGTGCTCTAAGACACAATGCAATATGAAAAGTTCTGGCAGGCATTGTAGATAAAACAAGACTGAGGACAACTTGGACTACGGTCCTGATTTAATGAAGCTAGTATGTAGAAAGAAAGAGCCAGGCAAGAGTGAGAAGGGAACCTGCTTTATGAGGTACACCAGAGAACAACAGAATGTCCAGAAGCTGCTTCTGTAGGGGCAAGAAAATAATTACGAAAACATCAATAATTAGGAAAGCTGTTTAGGGAATACATAATCAAGAATGTGTCTGAACCCCAGTGATCATTGGCAGCTGAATTCTTCTCAGTCAATTTTGCTCACCTCAGAATTAATTGACAATCCTAAAATAGCTACCCTAGCCCTCTCTCATGTCAATGGAAGCAATAGATATGCTAAGATACCTATTAGAGATTCAACCTACCCAAAAATTTTTCTATTTTGACATTGTGAGTTTTCCACTGGACATGGCATATTTCTCCTTGCCTATGTCCATACAGGAAATCCAGTTAACTAGCTTACACCAGATACCTAACTCCTCTATGACTAAGTTAAGCAAGGTGAATCCTTTCCCAAATTTCGTAAGACTGCAGTTCATGGTTCAAGTTCTTCTGTCAGCTGTGCTGGTGTTAAGGTTGTGTTGTCAGTGGTATGAAAGAACACCTTGAAACAAATTTTTAAAATCTGATAATAAATGACAATGCTGACAAGCTTTTACAACAAATTCATCTGTTCTCAAAAACAATGTGTCTTTAGCCATGCAATCTGCATTTTGACAAAATTCCTCTTGAGACGCATGGAGGAAGTGCAGAAGTTAAAGTTACAAGGTACTCTTCTATTATGGGACACAAAGAGCTTATAAAGCAAGAAACATAAATTTGGAGAATAATTTTATTATTTCTTTTTCAAGAAAGGAGACTACAAGTAGAGAACAAAGGATTTATACCAAATTTTTGAATTATTTTAGCAACCAGCAAGGAAATATGGTGAATAATGGTAAAGTGGAATCTGCAGGAAGAACACATGAATTTCTTCAGTTAGTATAGAATACCATTAAAAACTTACAAATCCTGTTTAGAACATACCAGGGGAGCATTATGAGGGATAGTAGATCAGTGCGAAGTGATTCACATCAAAAGGAACAATTTTAGTGACACACATGATAATAATCAGGGAAGCAAAGACATATTATGGTGGATACATCTGCTTATCAAGTAAAACTGTTCAATGAACAGAGACAGAAAAAAGCAGGATGTTAGGCTGTATTGAGATAACGAAAGCAAATAATGCTGAAAATAACATAATGTTATGTAAAACAGGGATGCATCCTCCCTGTGACCATGGCATTCAGTTCTGATCAAAAAATGTTGAAGAGATTAATGTAGAAATGGCTGGAAGACGAACAGCAAAAATTATTAAAGGCAAAGAAAAACTTGTTTATGAACAGAGATAAAAAGGATACAGAATAAAACAGGAGTGCAAACAGCTGCCTGCTTTAGAAAGCCATTGCAATTTCTAGGAGAATTCCTGGTGTGTGCACAGATGTTGCTTAGATTAGCATAACCTTGGAAAAGAGTAAAATACCTGAAGTTTTACCTACTTGGTGTAATTTGAAGAGGAACAATCCCTACTGCGGGTAGTTTAAAGAACATAAATCAAAACCATCTATTTGTACTTAAATACACGAAGAACAGGACTACATCAGACTTGCTTGTGTACATTGAAAAGCAACCTCTTTACAGTGCAGAAAAAGAAACACTGCTTTTCACTACATGTAAGTAGTCTATGAACTCATTTCCATGAGGAGACATTAAGGTTTTAGTCTGTCAAGTCTGAAAAAGTTGTATGAATAAATAGCACATGTAGTCTACCTAAGTAAAGCTGACTAACAACAATATCAGAGGCATTTAAGTCTTCAGTCATCAGGGGAGAAGTAAGCACTAGCATGCATAACTTAGCAACTGGAACAGTTTACAAAGGTGCAATTATTGTGACTCAGCTAACAAGCAGCAGCTCACTATCGCTGCTTGTAATCATCTCTTTTTCTCCTGCAATACTTATTTTCCAAGGAAGTGACGAGTTGGAAGTTAAACTAGGATCATCTGTAACTGGAACATTTTTACTACATTATTTATTTCCTGCATTTATTTCTTCATGACATGCTAAAAACTTTCCCCAAACTTGTGTCGTAATCTTTCCCCCTGCTGAAGCTTCTTTTATCAAGTTATAAGACACCAAATGCTGTGTGACACCATTTTAAAAAACATTCTGAATTCCTGCTGAGCCCTCTGATTTGAAGCACTCACTCAGTTCTTTTGAAAATGATATTTTAAACCTTATGACTTAATACGCTATCATTAGCTAAATGCTACAGTCAGTCTGTCTCTACCCAGGCAATGAAATAAATACAGGATCTCCTTAAACTTCGAGCTAATCTATTCACTTTTCAAATTATACAACAGTTTGTATAGTACTAGCTCAATTGTTTTTCACTGTCCATCAGCATTATTCTTATGAGGAACCTAGCTCTCATGCATCTTTTTTGCTCCCACTGAAATTCACGGCAAAAATTTCTCTGACTTCTTTTAGTAAAATCAGAAGAGCCAGTAGAGGGAGCACAAATACATAGAAATAATTTTCTGTGGTTCCTATAAAAATGATAACCTGTACTATTTTTTCATATAGTATTTGCACTACATTTTTTTCCCTCCCTGATCAAAAATACTGTCTTGATTAAACTTCAAGAAAGGCTGATCCAGGGTAAGGAGATTGTGTTGTTTGGTGGCCCTTCTTGCAACCCCTGGGACCTCAGGATTCCGTGTAAGAAAAGAGGCAGACGCTGAACCCTGTGAAAATAGTATCAGCAAAATAATGTTTTCTACCTCCGTAGCACTGCTGGGCAGACCAGCTTAATGGGGAGCATCTTTGGCTCTTGGACATAACCAGTTCTCTGCAGACTGATATTTCTGCCAGCTGATCCCTGCACATGAGCACACAGGTTGGGTGAACAAGTACAGTACAGCACAATGTGCCTAAACAGGGCTTTCTACCTTGCACCCCTGCTCATTCAGCAAGCTGCAGCTTTCAGAGTTTGTCCCTTTATGTGAGCCCAGTGCCACAAGCTGTGCAGAAAATGTTACACCTCTGTGTCCTCTCTGCCCACTGACACTACTGGCAGATATTGCCTGGAAGAGATTGCTTTGATGCAAGACTCAGAAGCTGAGTTGCTCTGCATGTGAGAATGTCTCAGGCAATAATACAGGTCCTTTATCCTCCTATTTATGTCTAAATTTCACGAGTTTCAAATGGGATCTCACGATTGCTATGATTTTTGAGTTCTTCCCCCTCAATGGAGGAAAAGATCTAATCCCCTCAGGAGACTGGCTCAAAAAAAATACCCTATCCCACATACCCCCAGGAAACCAAATGTAAACTGCTGAGTTTCATATTCCATTGTCAGGCTTTCCTGTGGTGGAGAACATGGAGCCTGCCCTCAGATCCATTCAGCTTTGTTTGAAACCGTGTATATGCAACCATTGCAAAAACATTTGCCAGTAGTGCAAGTACACTCCTGTTAAAGAAAATAGAGTTAGATAAATGACAAGTTCTTTGGAAAATGCCTATGCTAGATACTACAGAGGATAGGATGGGGAAAAAGCAGGTAACCAATGGGATGTGAAGTGTTTTTAGAACAAACAAAAAAATGACCTTAGAGACCCACTGGTTCTCTACTTCTAAATTTGAAAAAAAAAAAAAGAGAAAACCATCGGTTTGGAGTTCAGGTGGCCTGGGATCCTCAGCAGCACACAAGAAGCTCCTCCCTGTGCCTGGAGGTGTCAGCAGGAAAGGCAAACAAGCACTACCAGCAGTAGGAAAGCTAAGCTGAATATATAAGTGAGGGACATTTTTGCAAGCACCTCTTTGGTAATCACATTTGAGACATTTTCTGTCCCCAGTTTGCCCTCTTTCAGAGAAAAAAGGTGCAACTACAATTCCTAGCTCTACAGATGTAGGCAAAACTTATGGATTTGACTTTAGAGTACTATAAGAAGAGCTACACAAGTGTTTTTGGACCTCAGTGTGGTCACTGGATCCATCCTTAAGTCTCTCAACTACCTGCTACCTTACACTTGAGTAATCATCTCCCCAGAATACTTTCTGTCTATGCAATTATACACAATCATATCTGATTTTCCAGTGACCAAATCTAGTTAGATTTTATCTTTTTCCTTGTTTTTCCTGCATGTTCCAAACCATTTCAAGCCCCAGTCTACTAGGTGACCACTAACTAAAGAACTGAACTTTATAGGCCAGACGGGCCAGATGGGTCTCCTCTGGCTCATATTCCTATTGCATTTTCACTGCAAAAAACAACTCAGTCAGTCCTACACTGATCTTGAAAAGAAAAGAAAAAGAATAACTGGATAATCCTTGAATGTATAAATAAATTATATAACATGACATTATTAATTACTACATATATATTATGCAGTAATACACTAGGCAGGACAGAATTAATTTTTGCTGTTAAAAATCGTAAAGAAGTGGGGGTTTTTAGAGAGGCCGTGAGAGTGTCTGTGAGGAGCAGAAAATTTCTGTATGTCTGTTTTGATAATTGTTCAGGCTACAGACAATTTACCTGCTGGCCTGGTTTGAGCGGCGATAGTGTTATTCCCTGGGTATTGATCACTGGGAGGATCTGGTTGCCGATGACAGTGGCGATGATCTGACCCTGGGCATTGGTCAATAACTGTGGAGTGATCGGCTGCACCTGAAGTCCCTGAGCTCCACCTGCCACCTGGCTGGATGGGACTGGATTAGGCATCAGTGGGATTGTTCCAATAATCTGGAAGAAACAACACAGGGAGAATGCACGCATGCCACATATACTTGCCACACATAATTCCTCATATTCTGCATGTGGAATCAAACTTAGGTTAAAAAAGCACTGAGAGACTGGTAAGACAGGCTGAGGGTGGGAAACAGTCATTCCTTTGCTGGGGTGACGAGGAGTTTCCAATTTGTTTGTCACATCACATATCACCTGTATATTTTACCCCTGTCCACTGTCATCTGCAGCAAATCTGCCATGGCTTAAGACTGTATGAAACAAATGCTGGGCCACACTCCGGGCCCTGGATCATGGTTTGTTTCCACTACTCAATTTAACACAGAGTGAAATAGATAAAAGCATCAGTCTTTTTGTCTTGCTTTCTACATCATCCATATAATGTTACTAACAGGGTTTATGTAATTTTACTTGATTTTCTGATACCTGGTACTCTAGATGACCACCTAGTACTCCCATGTGATCTCAGGAAGATACAAAGGGATACTGGTACCTTTCAGAGCATGCCTTATTAAGATACGTTCATAAAAATGCAGCTGGTTTTGGATGACAACTATGAAGTACAACACAACAGGAGGGCTGATGTTAGATAAAATATATTAGCTAGCATTTCTGGGGCAAGTAGTTGCAGAAAGAGACATTTGTGACATCTCAGACTTGAGAATACAGTGATTTCCTAAAATGTGAATGTGCCTGTAAAACTAATACCAGGATGAGATGTCAAACAGATGTCGTAAGAAAGCCTGTCAGTCAATAAGCTGCTAGGCTGAAAAAAGTTATGCTGTTGCAAGATTCTTTTTACAGGTATTAGAGAATCTGAAATAAATTTCTGATGAAACTTGGGCCTAAACCCAAACTTTTTCTTTTTTTTTTTTCAAACAGCAACATACAAAGCTGAAGTCATAGGATTGTTGCAACAGGAAAAAAAATAAAAAAAGCATAGCACATCTCTATTTCCTTCACCGTATCTCCTCTCTATCTTAGCCTCCCTGAAAACATCTATCTCATTATAAGACTTCCAGTCTGCCCTTTACAGAAACCTTGCTTCTTCCTCTTTATCCTCAGCATTCACCACACTGCGTTGTCCCTTTTGACTCCCACTAGTACGATCCCAATTGTCCTGTGTACCTGACCACATATTGACCTACTGGACTGCTGAGAAAGAGGGTGGATTATGACTGAGTTCTCCTTCTTTTTTCTCACTGGAGATAGAAACAGGGTAGTTTTCTTCAGTCTGTTGGCTGGCTCTCATTCCATTTAGGAGCTTAGTCATCTTTTTAGGTCTCTTTGTTTCTGACAAATTTTATAGAAATTAATCAGCTGATTCAAAGCCATTAAGTAGGTATGGAGAGCTGAATGGATGGAAAGAGAAAGAGAAGTATACATAGCACTAGTCACAGACTAGTTTCCTCATGAAAAAAGGCTGAAGTGTTCCTAATGAAACTCAAAAGGAAGTTTGTTTCCCAAACAAATATATTAAACAAAACAGAAAACATTCCTATTGATTTCAACAATTAATTATATTATATCAATGGAACCCGTACAATACAGTGTAAAATTAGCTCTAAAATAACTTTTTAATGAAAATATCAGTTAGCTTTTTGGGCAGACCACTAAGTTGCTTTGTGCAAGTGCAAAAGTAGAACAATACTGAATCTGTTGCTACCGATATAAAATGAATACAGGTGTGAAATGTGTGGTGAAGAGTAACAGAGAAATGTGAAGACTTCCGCCTGCTGAAATTCACCAGAGGTCATATACAACAACCCCAGAAAATCCATTCTTAAAAAAGCATCATGCAAAGACATCCAAGTAATTCAGGCATAGCTGGAGGGGCAGGTGGCTCTCATCACCCTATCCCATTATTAGGCTAAGATGTGACTCCATTGGGTGACAGGGTCCTAATGAGTGACTGCTCCTTCGGCAGTCACAGCCAATGATGTGCCTCTGGGTAGGGTCAACCACGAGGTACTGGGTGACAACCTAAACTGACTCCTGGAGCAAGAAGAGTGCCCTTGGTTAGCCATGGCAGATCAGGTAACAAGCGGTAGGGGCTGAAGTCATCATCGATTTACCAAACTTACCCAGTTAGAAGGTCTTAGCATAGGAAGACCAGAGAACCATAAAGTAAAGCAGGACAGCTCTCCTGTGAGAGAGCCTGATAAAATGGCAAGCCCAGCTACCAAGCTGTATTGTAAGAGCTGCATATATCAAGACTGTTCAAAAGACTGTAAAGATACAATTTAAGTTCTTAATGCGTCGCTAAAAGGTAGACAGACCAATAAAGATTATTACCCCCATTTTACGGACCATGAAAGTGAAGCACGGTGAAGCATACTCAGAGTTAGCCTTCTAAGCTGAAATTTCCTGAGAGTTTCTCTTTGCAGATCACAACGATTTTTTTTTTTTTGAGGTGTCCCTAGCTGAATGGCAACTGCTGTTCCTGTGAGAAGATGGCTGTTCACTGAGGTGAGAGACATTTATTTTACATCATTATCAGATTTCAAATTGTTTTCTAAAATCAGACTTTCAGCATGAATGAAATACAACTGCAATGCAGTGCAACATGTAAATATCTCCCCGTTTCTGTGACCTAACGTATTTATGGGTAACAAATATATTCTTTCACTTTTAATATAATCTCACCAAACACAAGAAATAATCCTTCTTAATATTATCAGCAGAGACATATCAAAGGCCTCCCCTTCCTTTGCCATGTCTGTAAAGGATGCAACCTTGGACTGTCATTACTCCAATGTAACTTTAACTATCAAGGTCCTAATCCCAGCAAAGCAAAAAATGCTGTGTTGGTGTTATCAGTAATAGAAATGTTTGCATTCACATTTAAAATGCATTTCTTGGACTGCAGTTGGACATTTCATAGAATGACAATGCTGAAGTGGACAGTTTGTAAGGTCAGAAGTAGAAGGCTATCTATATGTATTAATGTGTGTCACACACCATACCGTACATGGTGTGCTGTACATGCATACAGCCAGAAATGGAGCAGGGAAAACACAGATAGGAGAAGTGTTCCAGAAGGGCAAATGAGCAAATGCCCTCAGGGGTGTTACCGTAGGACCCAAGGGTAAATCTTAATGGGAAACAGTAACTTACTGAGATTTCAGAAGATTTTACTTCCTTTTTTACTAAAATAAATTATTGTCTGGTTAAGAAAAAAATATCCACTTGTTTCTACTTAAACAACAGGGCTACTCTTTATTGCATGCAGCTTTGATATGGCTAAAATCGGATTCAGGTTTCCCCTTTCAAGTTCCCCTTTGTCCAAGTACCCTCTCCTAAATATCCTAATTGCTCACTGATTCACACATAAGTACTACAACTGGATCCCTTCCTTAAACCTTGTGTGACTGACATAATGCTGGGCCAGACCCCTCTTCCTTCTAATTCTGGTATGGAATTTCACCCTGGGCCTTGCTAATCTGTCCTCTTAAATTATCGTAAAAGTTGAAGACAATTTATGGTTTTGATACATTTGAATTTTGTCAAGAAATAAAACAAGGCCATGCCACAGGCTTGAGGCACTGGCGTGCCACAGTACAGACTATTTAATTGCCAGTGATTTCCCTAGTCGGGAGGCATTGCTCCTTTCTAGGAAATGCTGCTACTTCAGATTATATTCAAAGATGGTTCAGGAATAACATGTGACAGGGACTCATCCCACAAGATACTTACAGAGTCACACAGAATGGTTTGAGTTGGAAAGGGCCTCTTAAAGACCATCTAGTTCAATTCCCCAGCCATGGGCAGTGATATATTTCACTAGACCACGCTGCTTAAAGCCCCATCCCACCTCGCCTTGAACACTTCCACAGTCAGACATTCACAATGCTATGTCTTTGAGACAAATGCTATGTCTATGAGACAAAGCAGAATAGGCTTCTTACTCTGTCAATGTTTGGACTCAAATTCATAAACAATCCCCCTTGTCAAAGATGTTCTTGAAGAAAAAACCCTCACATCCCTAAAAGTTCTCACGCTACAAAAATATAATTTAAAAAGTTTGGGTGTTTTTTGATGTGTCTTTCACAATTCCTTTTATACATCGTACAACTGACAGCAAGCACTGTTCACAAAGGAGCTGCATAACAGGTGTCATATGCAAAACAACAATCAGACAGTTTTGAAAGCCCAAGGGTTAATTCAAGGGATCCCCTTGTCAATGCTTCTCTAAGGGAGTCAGGCACAGTAATCGGCATAGGACTATTGATTAAAAGAAATTACACCAGGTTGTATCTATCTGAGGTACAGGTTCCTCATATAGGTACAAAATGCAGTGCAGGTGGAAACTGTACTGAGATATTTAATGCAAATTCAGGGCTATGGTCCTCCTCTACTAAGCACAAAGACTGCAATTCTTGCCCTCTTCAAGTGACAGAGTGTTGCCAGAATCCTTGGTGGAGTCAGATAATCACTTCAACTATTCAGTATGTTTCTTTCCTTTTTGTTCAACAGATACATCAGTTGTATCAAGTGGCTTAGAGAGCAGCTTTTACAGAAATTAATTTAGTATTTTTCTGCTTCCCAATATTAACAAAATTTTAAAAGTCAGTTGTTTCTAACTTCCAAAGAAATTTGGGGTGATTTTTAACAGCATCTGAATATTTTCTGCTGATTAATCTATTAGTGTGATTTTAGCACCCTGTGATTTCAAGACATCTGACATCAGATCTCTCAGACCTTACAGCTTGAACCTACCATTGCCAAGATGACTTCTGCAATAAAGTTGTAAGGCTTGGCTTGCATATTAAATTAATTTGTCAACCTACACCTACATACCAGGCCTACATAGTCCTGCAAATTGCAAATTTATCTGCAATGAAAGAATAGCACACAATTAAAGTGAAGGTAAAATCCCACATAATAGAGCTGACCATGGAGGGGAAAAATCCCAAATTGTCAGTATATCCGTAATTTCTGTGAATATTACCCGCAATGGCAGGGTAATGTCCTAACATTAATTAACTGAAATTTAGTCAGTATTGTACCTTTAAACAGATTTCGGCCTTGCTCAGTAAAGGTTTGTTCTTAAAAATGAAATAGAAACACCTGATCTCTTAAAAATCTGATCCTTCGAACAAATGATTCTTAAGAAAGAATAACATGTAAAAGAAATCCATTCTTATCCTTCCTTCATATTTAATTACCTTTGTGGTTTACTTTGCTGTAACACACAGGGTGAAACCGTGGACAGAACCTGAGTGATTGCTCATAACTTCCGGAGATAAATGTCTAATTGCAATACTGCAGATACAAAACCAGATTTTGCATAACTCTCTGACAGATGAATAGATGATTTCCCAGTAGTGAGTCTTTCCTTGTGGCTCCTAATAAATCCACTGTGTCTTGACATTAGGTGAATTTACCATGATACTCTAAAATGAAGCATACAACTGTTTTTCATTAAGTTCTTCTCCCTCTCCTCTCATCAGAAACAGGGATGGTGCCCTGCTTCATTGTTTTCCTAACACAACCAAACAAATATTACAAATTGTAGCCAAATGGATGGTTCAACAGCTGCCTTTGTTTCTGCTCTGAAGTGTAAGTAAATTCAAAGACACTAGTTTGTTTCTATTGTCAGCCAGGGCTGACATAAAGCAAATGGTGACATTTAATATTAAAGATGTCTTTAACCATAAAAAGGAAATATTAAGTATTTTTAGTAGTATCATCAAAATAAACATCTCTTCAATTTGATCAATGGTCCAACTCCTTAAATACTGAAGGTTAATTATTCAGTTTTGAACAATAGAAGAACAACATAAAAAGAAAACAGAAAAAACAAGGGAAAAGTGAAAGAAGCAACAGAAAAATTGTTCAGCAAAATGAGAAAAACCACCATATACACATAGACACATGAGGGTGTTGGTGGATGAGAAGATGACCTAACAACATGTTCTTGCAGCCCTGAAGGCCAACTGCATCCTGGGCTGTATCAGAAGAGTTCAGGGGAAGTGTTTATCTCCTTCTACTCTGTCCTCATCAAGCCCACATGGAGTGCTGCCTCCAGCTCTGTAGTCTTCAGCACAAGAAAGACAGGGACCTAGCAGGTCCAGAGGAGGCCACAAAGATGATCAGAGGGCTGGAACATCTCTCCTATGAAGACAGACTGAGAGAGTTGGGGCTCTTCAGTCTGGAGAAGAGAATGTTCTGTGGAGAATTTACAGAAGCCTCCCAGTACATAAAGGGGGCCAAAACACTGGACAGGGACTGTTTTACAAAGGCATGTAGGGCAAGAGATCCATGACAGGACAAGAGGTAATGGCTTCAAACTAGGGAGGGGAGGTTTAGATGAGATGTTAGGAAGAAATTTTTTACTGTGACGGTGGTGAGAATAGGCTGCCCAAGGAAGCTGTGCATGCCCCATCCCTGGAAGTGTTCAAGGCCAGGCTGGATGGGGCTTTGAGCAACCTGGTCTAGCGAGAGCTGTCTCTGCCCACAGCAGGGGTTTGGAACTAGATGATCTTTAAAGTTTCTTCTAACCCAAATAATTACATGATCCTACGATTTTCTACAGTTTTGCAAACTTTATTCAGAAACTGCTTCTGTTCAGAGATATATTGCATGGTCACTTCATCAGCATGAGTTACTTTATGGAGACAACATAAGGAGAAAAAGACTGAGGAAAAGATATACTAATGTGAATCTGCACAGCATTCTTTAGCATCTGTGCAAATTCCCCTTTCTTAATTACATACATGTATATGTACATATATACAGTATCTAGATAAATTATAAACACATAGACAGAGACATTTTTAAAAATACATATAATTTATTATCTACCAATATCAATAAACCCATCTATTTATATGCACTATACTGCATATATGCAATCTGCTGCCAATCTACACACTGAAAAATAGAAATCATGAATACAAGGAATACAATTTACAGACTTCTTTTGAAAGTAATGCTATTCAATCTGGTTCATTGGAGTAATGATAATATGATTCTTGAACCTCATACAGGATGAGACTAAGGCTACCCGTGTCTTTCCAATTATAAGTGGTATTAATTCACACAAAGCTTGCAAATTTCCCTTGCAGCATTGTATTTCCTAATGACAACTCAAAAAAAATGGCACAACAAAATGCTACTTTGGGAAAAGGCATCAAATAGTGATACTAGAAACAGTCACCTATGAAACCATACTCATGGCTCACCACTTTCTGTAAGGAATTGTAATTTTCAAGGTTCAGTATTGTTCATATATCATTCAACATATTGGATAGGCTATTGTTAGTAAGCATCATAATGGAACCTTGAGTCCAACATTCTGCCTGATTTTCTCAGTGCTTTTTTTTTAGAAAATAGTGTTTGTATATTAACATCAAACTATACAGGAGTTTATTTGTCATCACTGTAGGAATTATGTGGTGAAATTTTTCTTAAGCAAATATTATTACATTCTGGTAGGAGGAGCATGTGTACTGTCATAAAAAAGAATGTCTTTTTTATCAAACATTCTGAATAACACAGCATTTTCTCATTCGAAAAATCTAAATAGACATTATTATCAATTTAAAGATTAAAAATTCAAGTTGAGTGTCTGCTGAATTGTCCCTTCTAAGCAATCTGCTTATCAGGTTTAACTTCCTTTAAATACGAGAATTAAATCAGGCATCAGGACCCTTAGAGGCCATAGTTTTCTGAGTTGAGCAAAGCAGCTGTTGATTTTAATTAAATTTGCAGGTCCTAAGCATCTCTGAAAATCAGCTAGTGAGATTTGTATGAAAATACTTATTATTTAAAATTATTTGATGGATGTCTAATATAAAATATTTTAGCAATATTTTTGTTTGTTATGACAACAGATCCACGATATGTTATGACAGGACAGCCAATACTATCATATTTGTTATGACAAAACAGCCACAATTTCTAGTAATATTTGATGATCACAAAAAGAATTCACAACTAATTGCTTGTAGCATTTTACTGCTTGTCTCCCAAGCCACAAATAGCTTTCCTGATTGCTGTGCAGATCCTTGTAAGGTGTGTACAATCAAATACACTTTTGTATGTGTGGTTTTGGGGATTTTTTTGGTAAATCCTCTTGATAACCAAAAGTAATGGTATTCCTTTTCTCAGGAATTAAATACACAGCAACTGGGCCAGAAGTGTGAATTTCTAGAATTATTTACAATGAAATATTTCATAAATATTCATTCACCCCTACTTTCTTTTCATTCAGGCTGCAATTTTCATAGTCACCTACAGAAATATCATTGCTGTTTGGCTTCTCTGAAGATTCCAATATCAACTAAGTATCAAATGTCTCAGAGACAAGAAATCCCTGTTCTGAAATAGAATTTCTCAACCTTTTTCAAGCTTTGTATCTGGGCTGCAGCTGCTAACCCAAACATTAATTTGTGTCTTTAGATTACAAACTGGATTTAGATTCCTTTAGAACAAGTATGGTCCCTTTTAAGCAATAACATTATTTCCTGCTACTTCTCTCTCAGAGCTTCCAGCCATATCAGAATCTAACACACTGGACACACAGCACAAGAAAATGCAGGCATCCCTACACTTTGTAATACGCGCCATGCAGACCCATTCAAGGATAGCTTGTGAAACTAATTCCCATTTCTCAGCAAGCCTAACTAGGCCCAGGACAATGTGTGCCAATGTGATTGGATTGCTTCCATGCTATGGTGACATTATCAGCTTGTTTGGAACTACCTTTGCTATTTGGTGCTGTATTGCACTGTACTGGCCTACTGCAGAGATGCTATTGAGAGCTGAGGAGCCAGAATGAGGCAGGGTTTAGTAACTGCCCTATGATCCTGTGGTTTTTAAATGAGAGCTGGTATTGAGACATGGCCTTGCACAGATATGAACAAGATAATGTCCTCCACTGCCAAATACTGTGGGTTTAATTTTTCAAATTGTAATATTACTCTTTTTTAAAAGGGATGTGGCACACTACTGGAAATGTTTGTGTCTGGATGAGCAGGATTATTTCTGGTATTATTCTTTTATTTTTTTCCCTTGATTGTTCCTTTCAATTTCTTTTGCATAGACAATTAAGAAGATGCCATGCTCTTCACTGCCTTCAGCAGCTGGTCACCACTGTCAGTGGTTTATCTTGGGATGCCATTCCTGGTCTATTAGAAGTATTATGGTCTTGCAAATGCATGCTAAATTTGGCTGTCTCAAAAACTTAGATTTCTTTTTAATTTTCATTGATGAAATTTTCTGAGGAAACAGAAGTATATTTTGGGAAAATTACTTTGAAGGCTTAATGATGTTTTATTCTGTCCTTGACTTGTCTGTTTAGAATATCAATGGATGTTTTCTTAGGTACTCCATGAGAAACTGGACTGAAATCACTAACCATCAAATAATCTTCAGATGCAATCTTTAAGACCAGAGTTCTTTAACTAGATTATAGGTCAAAGACTTTCTAGGCCATCAATAAATTCTTGAATAATCTACTCTCATCTTCTGACTATCAAATTACCTTCACAATATAAAATATTTATCAGAGATCACCAGATTTCTCAGTCTGTAATTCTTTAAGGTGAAATAATTGCATGTGCTGATTCATTCAATCATTTCAGATTTAGGCAAAGTTCATTGCAAGAACGTTAATATATATTGCAATCAATCAGTAGCAATGATACTCAGCGTTGTTGCTAGACAACCACATTTCTCCAAGTAACGTTACAAATATTGAGCTTGCTGCACAGATGCCATGACTGTGGATGATATGGTAGCTGTCTTTCAATCCATAACTTCAACATAGCACTTGTACAAGACGACATTTGTCTAAATACAAAGTCATGCCCTACTTAAGGTGATGTTTCTACAATTTTATATCATCTAGACTTTAGCTAAATAAAATATAAAACTGTTGGTCTTATTAATTAAGAGTTGTAACTTTTACTGTGATAGTGTATGAAAGCTGAGGGCAAGGCTGAGATGAGTAACTGCGCAGTAGTACACAAATGTACTACTGAAACACTTCTCAGTTTTGTAGGACATTTCTTCCACAAGCGACTTTCTGACTACTGAGAACAAGGCACAATGCTTACTACAGCATGGCTATGATGGAATAAACAGTCCTGGATTATCTCTCTGCTATAGTGGATCTCACTGTGGAAACCAATATTCCAGCCTATAAAAGTGGAATTTTGCTATAACGCCCCAGAATTATGTGGGAGTAGAAGACAAGAAGAAAAAAATCATTTCACTGAAAGAAGGTGGGAAAACTTAGATAGATCGCGTGTAAATCCTTGAATGGAAAATAGGCATGACTCCAGGTTTCTAGATCTGAATGTCTAGGAATAAAAATCCTTCCTGAAATCATATATAACTTCCTTTTGTCACACATTCATCACAGAGTTGATTGCTCTTCTTAGTACCAATGAAAATTTGCCAACCAAATATAAGCCAGGCCTTAGTCCTTCTTACTGTGCGAAATTTGTTCTGGCTCTTGGTTCAGCACACTGCTCTGCCAATCAGTCCACCTTTGAAAACTCTGTTAAATTCCAGGCCTCCATTCAATCACCTGTAATATGTTTGTATAAATACTATTTACCCCCCCCACCAGTACTCCTATAAGCCTTAAGTAATTTTTGTAAGGCTACTTAAGAGTTGTGAAGAAGAGATACAAAAAAAAGTAGGGTATTTTTATGTTGAAGATGAAAATACACACTAATCTGGTTTTCTTCTTGAATGTTAGTAGCGAGAACTGTGCTTCAGTGCTTGAAAGCATAGTGACTACATTATCACTTATTATCAAATGCATCATTAAAGTATTTCACCTGACCTGACAGAAGGAAGGGAGAGAAAGGTGCTCTGCTCACATCTTACAGCTTGGCTTAAATTTGTGCACTTTAAACACCACTCTATAGGAATTATGGTTGTAAATTCTGTAATACAGATACTTAGTATCTATCACAAATGACTAGTCTTAGCATCTCAGAACAAAATATTCTCCTGATGCAATGGCACTTAACTCAGGAGGTAGCTGCCTGTGGGTCTGGAGATGAATATCCAGCACTCAGTCACTGCTCCCTTTCCATGGCCCTTCCGGGCCATTTGAGTCCTTCTCAGGGCTACCAATTAATTTTTGTACATTCAAGATGTTTTTACTGAAATACTTAAAAATTACAGTTAAATATAACTAAATGATTCTCAAATTTAGGGAGGACATACCAAGATACTGTGTTTATGAACCTGTGAGGAGAACACCATGCTTAATTACCAGTTTCATTCAGGCCTGGTCCATAGGTCTACTTAAGGAAGAGTTAAATAACGATGATTTTCTTATTAAAAGCAGCAGTGGCCCTGAGGTGATCCCATCGTCAGCACCTACATCGCTACTGTGTGGAAGCAACATGTTCCTCATAGAGACAGGCAAACTGAAATTTGTTTATGCATTTTTATATGAATTCAAACTACTTTATATTTCCCTTCTGCTTTCAGCAGAGCCCATATCCCTGAGGCCTGTTCCATGGAAGGTAGATTACAGACACTTTTCTATTCTTGCATGTTGTCTCTGTAGCAGTCCTAAAAGGATTTCCTCTTCAACTGTGATCTAAAGAGCACCAAAGGTGAGGGGCCCCTTTACTTTTTTTGACTCTAGAGAAAGGGAAGGATAAGGCCAGAAAACCAGCTGTTTCCAGAATCCCTTCTCCATCTGTGTAGTTGTCACTTGTCTTACACTTACATTTTCAGTTATTTTGGGCAGGCCATTGGGTTTTTTTGATACTCTAGAATAAGACCTAAGCACAGTGTTCCAGCGTAATTATGTATTCCATTAATGATTATGGGGTGCCTTAGACAATAAATAACAACAATCCTATTTGTCATTAAAAAAATATTAATTGGTATATTATGTAATAGTCTCACATTTCCTTACTTAAGATGACTGAAGACTGTGATGCACTCTATCAAGACTTTCAAGTGGGATGTTACTGCTGCACTTTCTGGTAATTTTTACTGGATTACAGGTTCCTGAAGGAAGGACAAAGGGTGTGCTACTTTAACTTCATCAGTACTGAAATACTTCCTTTATGAAAGGAAAATACATTATTGCCATTTTAAACATGGTGTAAAATGTTGAAAATCATAGCCAAAAGCTGGGAAAAAATGCAGAGGTAGTCTAGAACTGACCCTTAATGCTTATGATTTATCTTAAATGTTTCCCTAGAGATATTGTTTTCCACATTACTCCTCCAGCTGTAGCAGCTGGGGTGTCAGTGGACCTCAATAACTTGCACTGAATAAAAAGATCCGTACCAAGTTCAGAACACATTATTTACAGTTAGAGCTACATCCCTCTTGTAGGAACCCCAGATGTTCCTCCACAGGATCATTCAGAGCTCTTACACAGCTTGGCTTTGCCAATCCACTCTTAAAGTCACAGAATCATGTTGGTCGGAAAAGATCTTTGATATCATCAAACCTAGCCATAAACCTAACATTCTCAAGTCCACCAGCCTAATTCAACCTCTCTCTCCTGGTATGTTATGCCTTTATGTGTAAAAAATCGAAATGAAACCAGAAGGTTCCTCATGGAGTGATGTACCATCCTCAGTGCTTTAAAGTACCAGAGAATCTAACCACAGATGTTTAGTATATGAAAATGTAAGGATCATCAGATGTTGCTTCTTCCATTCAGGCTTTACCTTAAATTAGGTAGTCTCCCTATTAACAAACCAAAGAGCAAGATGTTAAATAGAATTAAAAATCGTGGAATCTTCTGTAAGGAGAACAAAGCAGATGTGAACAGGAGAAAAAAGCAACTGCAAAATGAAATTTAGTTTTAAATATTGTCAAAATGCATATTATTGTTACAAGTATTCTTGTAATACATTTTTTAAAAAACCAACTCAGTCTCAGTAATATGAAACCTCTAAAAGCACTTCTTATTTAATCTTGGAGCAATAGTGGAGAAGATTTCCTGGCATACGGGAATTACAGCAGAAGAATGAAGAGATGAGTGAAGTGCAAATGCCATAGTAAAATTCATATATGGAATATTTTAATTGCAGGTAATGGCAGATTTTCAAATTTATAAGTCAAGGAATTGTGCTCATTTCTGAGACAGAATTGAATATATTAACTGCCCTTGAAACAATATCAATATTTCTTCCTGTGCAGAGCACAGCATAGTAAAATGCACTAAAAGATGAAAGCTCTTTGATCTTTTTGTATGCTTAAAGATACCAGAACAGCACCAACACATTTTGAGGAAGAGGCTAGACAGAAAAGAAATATTGTTTGCCAAGATAGGACAATATCCCAAGAGTGGCACTGAGTGTACTAAGTACTATAGAAATACTTATTGTTCATAGTTCTACCCGCTGAGTCTCTCAGGCCACAGTAGGTTCCTTTTTTCTCCACTTCATTCAGGTGAAGTCATTAGTATGCAAACATATTTGATCTTGACATACACGATAGTTCTATCTTTTTAGCCCCCAATATTAGGGAAAGAAAAGTGTCTGGGATTATATCACAGTGTAGATCTTATGAGCCAGGAGCAGACTGAATAAATGGAATCCCAGAAGTCATTTACAAGAGCCATTGAGCTCCTTTCAACAGTCCAGTTGTTCGGTGGTACTCAGTGGTTTGCCATGGCTCTGCTGCCAATTGCCAGGTAATATTTTCTAGAATGATTGCATCTCTTGACTTCCTATTTATTGATGATGCCAATTATCTCAGGACTCCATTTTAGTTTGGAGTTATGTTTGCATAATACTATCAGGCTCTGACTTCACTTCTGCTAATAAAAATCAAAAGTAAATCTACTGACCTGAATGCAATGGCCCCTAGGACTTAAACATGAGACAGACTGGTATCTGGGTCTAGATGAAGCCTGCAGTTCTTTTAAAATTATGAATTGTCTCAGGCTAACTTGTACCCTGAGAAGCCTAGGTCTGTTTGTGACTGGTTATCTCAGGCTTTGGTTTCAGCTGAAATTAGAAAACTGGAGGGATTCTTCCTCCTTTTCCCTGTAAATATAGAACCCATTTTTGCCCAATGGAGCAGCCCCAAGCAAACCAAGTGGATGATGCATGAGTAATTCTGAAAAGACAGTGGGAAATTATGTCCATTTTTGTTTTAATTTCAAAATGGTACTTAAGCCAAACTCCAGTTTAAAATTAAATAAAACTCTGAAAAAAATGTTCAGGGTAGATGGAGCCATTCTGTTCCAATCTGAATTTTTTAATATTCTTTTTTACCTTTTTAGGTTAGAAAAAAGCACCACTAAATTGTCAAACAGAAAATGTAAAAATAACACATTTAAATCTTATCCAGATACTGTACTTTAAATTTTTACTGAAAAAAGTTTGCCAAAATGACACATTTTATATTTAAATACAATGCCATTTTTCCATCAGAATTCAGTGATTAAAAAAATGTCATTCAGTTCCGCTCATAGTGCTGCAGGAGTTTATAGCAAAAGATTGCTAAATGAGGTAGTAAAATGTAATCATAATCCAGTCTTTAACATAAATTCAAATGCCACACTAGAATTCTGAGGGGTGGTTCTAGATACATACTAGATTTCCTCAAAGCTCACTGATTTCACTGCTGGTAAGGTCTCCAAGAGCACTTGCACTAGGGCAGACCCCAAGAGCTCAGCTCAGCCTGATGTCCTAGGTACTGGAGAAAGTAAAGGTTGAAGTAGACCCTGTTTTTAAAAGGCAGAGAAAACCCTTTTGCCGTCAGGGCAGTTAATGTGCCACCATATTCCAAAGGCACAGAATAAAGTCCTGCTTCCCCAGTGAATCTGTGCCTGAAAAAAAGAAAGGAAGAGAATGCTCCTTTCTTAACTGTCCTCCAAAGCTATATACATTTTTTAAGAGCATAAAACTTCCATTTATTCTGTAGCTTTTAACAGGGAGTCTTTTTTTAACCTCTTGGGACATGGACATCCTGGCCTCTAGGTTGAGTTGCTGCAGAGTGGGGAAAAATGTAAAAGACAGTGCCCTGTCTACTGTCATTCTTCCTCCAGTCCGTGCTCTGAAAAGACTTGCATAGATTTCTCACCCATCACCTTATCCTGAAGGACGTTCAAAACCCTCAGTGATGTCTAGCATGATACTGGGAAATGAGATGCTGGAAAACAGTGCCATGGAAAGGGACCTGGGGTTCCTGGTTGATGGCAAGTCAGATTTGAGTCAGCAGTGCCCATGCAGCCAGGAGGGCCAAGTGTGTCCTGGGTTCATCAGGCACAGCATCACCAGCCGGGCAAGGGAGGGATTGCCCCACTCTGCTCTGTACTGGGGCAGCCTCACCTTGAGTGCTGGGGGCAGTTTTGGGTGCCACAATATAGGAAAGATACAAAGTTATTAGAAAGTGTCCAAAGGGAGGCAACAATGATGGTGAAGGGCAAGGGAGGCAACAATGATGGTGAAGGGCCTGGAGGAGAAGCCGTATGAGGAGTGGTTGATGTCATTTCATCTGTTCAGCCTGGAGAAGAGGAAACTGAAGGAAGACCTCATTGCAGTCCATAACTTCCTCATGAGGAGGGGCAGAGACTGATCTCTCCTCTGTGGTGACCAGTGACAGGACCCGAGGGACCGGCCCGAAGTTGTGTCAGGGGAGGTGTAGGGTGGATATTAGAAAAAGGTTCTTCCCCAGGGGCTGGTGTTTGGGCACGGGAACAGGCTCCCCAGGGAAGTGGTCACAGCACCAAGCCTGACAGAGTTCAAGCGGCATTTGGAAAACGTTGCGCACATGGTGTGACTCTTGGGGATGGTCCTGTGCAGGGCCAGGACTTGGAGTTGATGATCCTTGTGGGTCCTGTCCAACTCAGCATATTCTCTGATTCTGTGATGATAGGTGAGTTGGTGTGTCTACCAGCCTCCCTTTCTTCCCTCATTTCCCCCTCCCTGCCATCACCTCACAAAAAACCCAACCCAACCCCACCCAAATCACAACAACAACAAAAAACCAACCAGAAAACAAGAAAACCACCCCACACCAGAAAACCCAAACCCAACCAAAAAAATCCCATGCCGCCTCCCAAACAAAACAAAAAACCCAAACTCAAAATCCATTTCTCAGATGAAAAAGGAAGTTTATCCAGGCTAAATGCGTGCAAGATTTGTCACTCAGGCTGCTTCACTCAGAAATGAAAAAAGTAAAGATGTGTAAACAACAAATACCCTCAAAAAAGGAATTAATATCTCAAAAAAAAAAAAAAAAAAGAAGAAAGTTATCAAATATGCATTTGTTTATCGCAGTCAAGTTTTATGATTCAAACCTTATTCATATATATTTTATGAAGAGAATATCCATTGTGGTGGCAAAATTAAATGTATTTTGAAACTTGTATGTGACATTTATCTATCTGCTCTATCAGAAAAAAGTTGTCATATTCATTCAGACATATATTACTTTTTCAATTTCCTGTCAGTAATGTTTTTTAATGTTCTTTAGGGGGAGACCACAGGATTTCTCATTTCTCACAACAAAGACCATAACACTTTAGAATTATGTTGATGAGTTTATACGTAAAAAAGTTGCACCACCTTTTCTTTAAGGGATGAACAGTCTGTTCTTATCCATGATAATCACGGTTTCTGGTTGTTGGGGATGTTTTTTGGTTTGTTTTCTTTTTTTTAAGATACAGTCAGGTAGAGAGTAGTCTGGGCTTGTTTTTCTTCTTTTAAAGAAGTTCATCATACAAAGCGCAAACTTATGGCGCAATTTTATGATGATTCTGGTTCTTCTGTGAGCCACAAGAGATAACAAAGGAAAAAAAAAAAGCACAAATATTGAGACTCCTTATTACATATCTTCCCTTCCAAGAGGAGGATTTTGATAGAAAGTTCATATAAACCCAATGCTTTGAATAAACAGTGCTGTGCAGCAGGCAAGGCCAAAAGGTCATAGTTAGAGAAGAAACAGAAACCAATTAAGAGTTAATTGATAAGATGCTACAGCTGTCATGCAAAACAGTGGCTGGAGAGGTGGAAACTTCTTTCTTGGAGCTGCTATTAAAGTGACACTGTAGTGAAAAACTTACAATGTATGCCACAGGCTC
This sequence comes from Melanocharis versteri, assembly GCA_013397845.1. Lineage (NCBI taxonomy): Eukaryota > Metazoa > Chordata > Aves > Passeriformes > Melanocharitidae > Melanocharis > Melanocharis versteri. The sequence goes on along the minus strand of VZTG01007204.1, from coordinate 248,760 downwards.
AGTGCAAGTCCTACGAGAGCTGTTGAAGAGCAGTGTGTCAAGCCCTGGGTAGAATGGACACTTGTTTCTTATGAGGTTTCTTTGATAGTAATGACCCCATCCACAATATAGAATAAGGCAAACTCTTTGATGTTAACAAATCAAGAGAATTCCATGAACAACATCCAAGTTGCATTTCTAAACAAATGCAGAACATTTGAATTCAAATTAGAAGATATGCATCCCCTGCTAAGCCTACATAATATCTAGGAGTAAAAAAAAATATTTGGTAAAACTGTCAATAATTATGATGGCATAGTTTAGATTATTTTTTAGGACAGAAATTCTTACATGATAAGACTCATGACATTTGTGACATCTGACGGTTGGAGCTGTGCTGGAAACACATCTCTGTTGTTCTGTGGTCTGAAGATTTAGTGTATCCCTTTTCTGTTCTAACCAAAACAGCAGGGTAAATGGCCAGAGAAATGTAAAAAGCTATCTGTCAAAGGGAGAGACATCTTCCCCCTTTCTACAGGTTCAAAGGGTTTTTTTAAACAAGGAGAACCTCAGAGATGTAAAGTCTTCATTTATGCACAACTGATTTTTAAATAACGTAATCCTGCAGAGGGAATACTTAATCTTACTTGAAAGAAAAGACACTCAACAGAAAGACCCTCCCCTGCACATTGCAAACCATCACTTAGTTGAAGTATCAGTAAAGTTAAGTACACATTAAATAATTCAGATAGATACCATTACCTTGGTCTCTATTTATTTGGGAAATGCAAAGAAGCAAGCAAGAAAAACAGGAACACAATTTTCACAAAAAAAAGAATTCCTCTAGAGTAATTAAAAAAATAAGGCAGGTTAGCCAATGCTAAGTTCTGCATGTCCATCCTGAGCTGCTACCAGGATCTGAGTTAAAACTACTGTGACTGCCATGGTGGGCTAAGGATAACGTTACCAAAAGGACTCAAGTATCATTAAAATAACTACTGTGTGGTATTGTAAGCATGGAATTTATGTAATTTAACGTTAGACACCTAGCATTAGAAATCCAGTTGTATATTGTCATTCAAGACTCTCTCTACTCAATGTAGAGAGTGAAAAACTTCTGCAAGATAATTCATTGAAGCTTAAAATGCCTGCCTTAGATTGGTCCTATGTTTTGTTTTTTGAGAGAGTCTATTTGTTTCGGCTATGACAGAAAACACTAAACTTAGATTGGATGCATTCTACGTTGCCTTTCATGTGGTCAAAATTAGGGAAGAGGAATTCAAATCAGGAGTCTAAAGAGACACAGGACTCTGATGAGCAGTCAATTCTAAAATTGACCTACAGTCTCCAGGTCATTTGGAAAACAAGTTGCCTTTTTACTGATCATCTGAATCTCAGCTGTACATAAAAGGAGGGTAAAATAATTTCTAAAAGATCCCTAAAAATGAATATAAAATCACAGAGACTTTTTCCAGGAACGAGGCTCAACTTTTCTTTTTCCTTTTTTCTTTTGTGAGTTACTATTAAAATAAGACAAGGCTTTGAGAAGACCTCACTGGTTGAAAAGATGTTCAACACCTGTTCAACACAAAATGAAATCTGTTTGACCATCCTTGTCTATTACAAATATAAACACAGAGATAGAGATGATTCACTTAACTTCCTTCAACTTGACTGGTAATATCTTGACACATTTCACTGGGGAAGGTATAACTTACGCAGCTCTCAAAAAGTAAGTCTAAAAAGAAGACATAGCAATGACTGTGGACTGGAGATTTATTAGAAAGATTCCCTAACCATCTCTTGGAAGTAAAATTTCCATTCTGTACAAACTCAGTGAGAAATTGCTTTCTTGACATGGTACTCATTTATCTCCCTTCACTCTGTGTTCTTTGAGGTCTCCTTTTGCATCATTTGTTGGGTAGTATGAGGCCGATTTAAACATTTCTACATTTGTGCTCTTGCCAGAGACCACAGTGATTTAGTGAATCAGGAATGCATCATTCATGTTTGTTCCCTCTTTTCACAGCGTATGATTTTAAGGAGAAATAAAAGGCAAGAGGGAGCCGTGGGTACAACTTGCCTCATTAAGTGCTCCTTAGGAGTAGCCCTTTCCATTGATGGATCAGGTTATGAGAATTTGAGCACGACTCAGTAATATTTAACATATATATTTTTATTTGTATTCATTAAAAAAGTCTTTTGTTGTAGCATATTTACTTGTGATATTTTGTTCTCAACATACAGGGCGTAACACACTGTTGGTTAAGGATTTCTATTCAAGCAAAGCTCTAAGTATCCATCATTGTATACACAGAAGCATGAACCTATGCAGAACAGGCAAATGCTTCTGTATATTGCTAACAGTATTTTTAGGTCAGTAATCTAATATTAAGATTTTAAATAATTACTCTGAGAAGCTGGCAAAAAGCTTGTCAAGACTTTGTTCTGTACTCATTTCCAACACCTCCCTTATAATCTTACAAAATCATAGTTTGTGATTGCAATTTCAGAACATATTCAATCAGCTCTTAGACTTCACAGATGAGAGTCAGGGCTTCCTATGCCTTTCTGTATCTGGTGAACTGAGAATCAGGTAGTTTTGTTCTCTTTGGACCTTTGTGAAAAAAAATTTAAACTCGAATTCTTATTTTTTTCTAAGCAGTCATTAAATATTTAATCTCAGTCTCCAGGCAGATTTTTGTCTTGGCTGTTGTGGTAAAAATTCTCAGATGTGGTAGAGAAGAATGTGGTGCTTTTTGCTAATATCAATTACATGCTAATCTTATTCAAAGGTGATGACCTTATGATTTATCTAAACTCAGTGTACACCGGTTCTTAAACTTTTTGCTTTAGCTAAAGGAGTATCTTTCAACAATGAACATAAACAACAACTGTTTCCAAATTCATGCATCTACTTGACATCAAAAGTAGGTGTCTGTCTCCTACAGGTGTCTGTACGTGAACAATAGGTGTGGCATCTGGGACATTTTGGTGCCTCAGAGAAATGGGAGACATTCTACTGGGTATAAATACATTATCCAGGAGAGCAACATACAGATTTAAACATACAGAGTGGTGCCCTGTAGTTGCTAATAATAATTTTAAGAGACCGTAAATGCAAACACCATACATCAGTATCTGTACAATTAAAATTAAGAGATCTATAGTGCAGATCCCAGACAATGTGATTTAAATACCTAAAAAAGGAAGCCACCACCCAGCACTTTGGAGGGGTCTGTGGAGGTGATGTTCATCAACATGACAGACATATCAGGAAACACGCAGGCCATGCCATCCTGTGGGCACACGTTGGGAAATATTTTCCCCGCAATTCGACTAGCAAACCTCAATTTTCTTGAACTTCTAATTACTTCACTCTGATCTCTTGTGCAGAGCTATCAATAGTACCAGTCTGCATAGTACCTGCTACTGTGAAAGGGCTGAGTATTAAGATCCAGTATCTTTTAAGTCCCACTTTGCAGTCATTCAATAGTACTTATATTTTTTGTGGGAAATCGAACCCCTAGAAAAATACAGGCCTAGTTTTACTCCTCATATATTAATATGGGGATTGAATTAATAGAATGCAGACAGTTATGGCCTGCGTACAGTCATGATTAAACACATCTAAAATTACACATGAGACAGATCTGAGCTAAAACAGAGCAGCACATCATCTTCCATGTCAAGATGAGAAGGTTTAGTTTATTTCAATTTGTCACCAGAACAAAGATTCAACTGACCCCAAAGACAGAAGCATGACTCAAGAGGTAATTAAACCAATTAAAATTTCATTTCCTTGTGGGTACTTGTATCTCTTCTGAGGAGATAAGCACGAATTTCCAGGTAAGCATACTTTCACCTGAGTATGTGTATACATGTACACATGCATGTGTTCATATAATTGGGAAGCAATTCAGTTGAAAAGAATGTAGGTATCTGCTCTATTTGAAATGTTTTAGGATTTTGTCACAATATGGCAATAAGACATAGAGGGAAGAACATTTTTCTGGATTGGCCATGGGATGCCTAAAGGAGTATTGTGCCATGTCTGAAATGGGACTAAATACCTATGTTTAACTAACTGAATCCCAGATACACAGTGAGGCCAAGAACTACTGTCAGGAAAAGAAAATGGTAGAGACGGGGGAAGTAGAATAGAAACTAGAGAGTAGAATACCTTGGGGTGTCTGAGGATGTGTCACTGACCTGCACCAGATACCTGTCCACCTGTACTCTTGTTTCCATGAGTTTATGCTTCCACTTACAGAAGAAACCAAAAGAGCAAAACCAGAACAAATGAGAACAAATTAAGGCTAGTAAGAAGAACTGAGACGGAAAGAAGAGGGAAATTTTAGCATGGCAAGTGGTGCTGATTCCCCCTTAAAGCTAGTACACTGCATGAGTCTGATATTATGTTTTTTCTTTGAGGCTGTCTATTTGTGCTATCAAATAAGACAGAGCTAAACGAACAGCCCTCAAAGAAGGGAGTGGATTAGGTCTCTGGAGATGATGACTAACAAGTTAAAATTAAACTTCTGTTCAGTTGGGCTGCAGTGACCTATTTATACAATTTCTTTCCTGCTAGCTAGCTAGCTTTTTTTAACATTACAAGGTATACCTGGCCTCTCTCATCTCTCTCTAAACTGTCTCCCTGATGTCCTGATCACTCTCTGATCTATCTCTCTATCTGCTGGGTGAATGCTAATATGACACATCCAACCTCTAAAACAAACCATTTATTTTGAAACTTGGCTATGTCAGATCATTTGATGCGTCAAACATGAAAATGAATGTATATTTGGATATTGGGTACATCATGTCTTGATATTAAATTATCCCCTGAAAACGGGATTGATTTTTAAACTGGCAGGATATATGTATTGCTTCCTTAAATCTCTAGCACAAAGCTAGACATGAGAGGAGTCTAGAAAAGGTTCTCTATGAAGCAGAAACAGAGTTGCTCAAGGGCTATGAGTGTTTTCTTTATATTAATAAATTCTTCTTTGCGCTTAAGGAAAGAGATTCTGTCATTTCCTTCCATTATTATGTGACAATAATACATTAGTCTTCTATGAGAGATACTTATCCTAGAGATAATATTTACTTAACATGCAAAGAAGGAAGTTCAAGTGAAAAAGGTACTTTTAAATTCATATATATTTAATACATTGGCATAGATATTTCAAAGTCCTTTTTTTCCTTTTGATATCTGGGCCATTTGCATACAGACACACTGAAGCCTACCACTGTCAGCATCTGAAAAAAAATGACAAACTGAGATATACTTTGGGAAAAATAGATCGAGTGTCCATGTATGGTTAGGAATGTGATTTTTTTCTGCTTGAACTTTCCCTGTCACTGTTCACAGATCAACACACAGAAGAAGGCATAACACAATTCTTTGCAATACTCTAGATTCAAATCAGAAGACAGAGAATACTTCCTCTTACAGGACAATTCCAGTTCAGTGTGCTATATGGAAGCTTGTGGATCTGCATGCAGAAGTTATGGGTCTGCATCTGCCTGGTTATTACTGTGAATGCTGCATGAATATATTTCAGTGTTTGGCTTACTGCCACGTGAGTCAATCAAGTACTTCTGCAATTTTCTCCTCATTATGTGAACACTGCTTGGGGAAGACATATTTCTTCATTTTCAAATTCTTCAGAAGATATTGGTAAAATATCTGGACTCCTCATCCTTTCAGATTTCAAACAAATAATGATTGCACTGCAAACATGGGAGTACCAAATCTTTCCTCACCTGTATCTCTAAGACATACACATACAAATGTCAAGACTGCAGCACAACAAGAAAGACAATGGCCTTCATTTATGCATGACGACTTGTAATTTTTAAGAAACTCCAAACCTCACCAAAACAGCAGGACTGGTCTCTCAGTGAATCAAGGACCAAAAATATCTAGCATTTTACATTAAATTGCACTTTTGACAGAGCGATCTGGCTTCTTTTCCCCTTTGCCCAAACAAGCACTTTTGGTTTTGTTTATTCTGATTATCAATGCCAATTGAGCAGATTCTAAAATTCTGACACTAGGATAAAACATATATTATATACAGGACAAGTTAGACAAAATCTAAATAAGACTAACAACCATGTTACACAAAGAACTATGATCTGAGTTTTTTCAGAAATGATGAGGCACATTTAGAAAGATAACTCAAACAAATTCTCAGATTTTGTCCACTCTTGCCTCTGCTTTCCTACAGTCTCTCTTTAATTCACCCTGCATAGCATTCCCTCATAAGAAGTCCAAAATTAAGAACAGTCTTAGATTCCACTCTGATACAAGTCTCATACAGGAGGATTTCCATAATCTCTGTTCAGACAATGATGCGGCCTCAAATTTTTCTCAACTTTGTCAACTCCTGAAGTGATGCAATATTCCCAAGCATGACACTTCCACTGTTTGGGAAACGTCAATAATATAGAAAGACCTTTTCTTGGTACCACCTACATGCATCAACTCTGTCCACTGCTTTGCTTATGCCATCTTAAAGAGTTTTCAATGTACTTAGGAAAACTTCAGTCTTTGCCTTCAAGTTCTTCTGTGGTCTGCTTCCCAGGAATCTAAATGGCTAGCTAAAGCTCATGTGTGAAATCTGTAATTACCAAATTCAGTCTTCCAGGATAACAACAGTCAAACCTACTCTGTGCACAGCAAAGTTTGCTCTAAGGGGAAGGTCAAGGACTTGGGATGGATTCCAACAGCAATTGAGGAACATTCCTGGGTTTATCATCTTTGGCTTCACCACATTCTGCTGCAAAAGCTAACACGTTTCTGTTGTCTGCTTTTCTCTGATGGAAATATAAGCATTACGCAGCTCTAAGAAACCCCTTCATAAAGATTTTAAAATCCAAAAAAACCCCAAAACCTTAAAAGTCAAACAAACAAAAAAATTCCTAACAAAGACAGACAAAGCCAAATGCCCTTATCAAACATGTAATGCACTATTCTACCAGTTTCTGCTGTGAGGAAGACCAATTTGTGACTATCACTAGTCATGTTTCTTAATGCTTTACTGGAAGGTGATAAGATATGATGATAAAGAGAACAGTGTAAGAACCTCTGTAGAGCAGAAAGATTTCATTGACTGTGATGTATGTCACTGGTGATAACAATGAAAATTTTTCATACTCATAACCACCTCATGATGCTAAGATGAACAGATTATAGGAGTAGTAGGTTCTTCTTTTTGTTATTGGTTAGGTTTCATGAAAATGATATTAAGGTTGAACTAGTAGTAAGTTTGGTTTTCTCCTCCATGCAAAAGTAATCAGGAAGGCAATGACAAAAGGACAGTTATGCCCAGTACTTCTGACTTGAAATAATTAATGTAGAATAGCAACATTTTCAAAAATGCCTAAATGCTTCAGGCTTTTAAGGGTCTCTTCAAAGTATATTTACTCCACATAACACAATGTGTTAGCAAGACCCCAGAGCTAATAACTAATGAACCAGATATTGGTGTCACCTTGTTGAGAAGCAGAATTAATTAGTCCAGCCGCAACAACATACTATCGAGAGTTTTGGCTTCTGCAATCTGTGCTAGTACAGCACTGAGACATATAAATGAACTGTCTCTGGCAATTTGCTTGCAATGCTGTTACAGTGCATAGACATGCCTTCAAGCACTCAGACTCATAACTCGGATTGAAGGAAACTCAGGCTTTTACAGGTATGAAAGTTGCTTTTGAAAATAAGACTTGGGCACTTCTGAAAAGATCTATGTCCAAGACACAGTACCTTAGGCAGAAACCCAGGCAAGAGGCTACAATCTGAAGTGCGAAATTTAGTACCAAAAGTAAGATTCATTGCAAGTTACATAAAAGAAATTTCAGTGGCTTTTCTGGATAGATGTGGATAATTTCCAAGCCTGATAGAAGTTTCATCACACAATTATCCTTTCAATTTTTCAGTGATCACTGCCTAAAATAGACAAAACAGGCTAGTCAGCTCTTGGTTTAAGTTAGACTCACTCTGCCTCAGTCCATTTCCACTTCATGAAACTACCAATTTGCATGACCAGAGAGCTTGGTCCATGCATTTTTACATTTATGCCACTGTGGATACAACTGATATTAGATAAATAGAACAGTGAAGTAAAGACGCAGTCAGCAAAAATATCTTAAAAGAATTATTTGTCTTTTGATTCAAATTCACATGGGAGGTAATTAAACAAACACCCTCCTCCATGTATAGCTGTGGGGAGGGAAACGAATGGAAAAAAAAAATCCTCCCTTACAACTGACCTTTTCTCTTTTCCCTTTTCCTCCTGCAAACGGCAAAACCGCATGTATTCAGCACAGTGAAACTTTGAGGGGGAAAACAATTAGACTCCACCCAGCAGAAACTCAATATATTAATACGAAAGTCTGTCAAAACAGACTCTCCTGATAAAGGGTTTTGCAAGGCATGTTCTTAAACATTAGTATTATTAGACTGTTACAATCCCTCTCTCTAGCCTCTCCCTTAAAATGTGTCTCTTTTAATTTCTCAGGCTTCTGATGAAATATCCTTAATATATATGGCATTCTGATACCACCAACTCAGATTTCTGTAGGTCTTAGCCGTAGGAAAATATTGTTAGCAGTCACTACTTAAACAATTATTGTTAAGAATTTTGTGAACATTTAGATGCTTGAGGGCTAAAATATTAGTGGTTACCATGTATTAAAGTTGCATAGCTGAAAGAGATATAGAAATGACAACAAGAAAGAGAAAAGAAAGTTAAGAGATAAGGCTAATGAACACTGAACACCTGAAAAACAGTATGAATTGCACGTATTCAGAAGGACTATAAGAGTCTTATGCATTACAGGACTGTGAGCCTCCTAGATCTTCTGGAAGAACTAAAAAAACCCCAACAAACAACCAACATCCTTTTTTTAAGTGTATGAGGAATCACAACTTGCATTCCCAGTGGTAGCTGCCACTTTTCTTGGCTATTAAAAAAAAGCTAGGTCACACAGCAGTCTCTACACATTTCTTGGAGATGACTGCTAATTCCACAGTACTAACCCTGAACTTTAACCTGTGGATATTGAAAAGTCCTTACATCTGTGGCTCTAGAGAACTGAAAGACTTATAAGCAACTTTGTGTATACATACTCATTTGCTCATCATAGCATACTCTACCAGAAAAAGGAGGAAAAATTGTGGAGTGGAACAAAACCAACAGAAAAAAAAATCCCCCAACCCCCCCCCCAAAAACCAAACAAAAAACCCCCCAACAACAAGAAACACACACCCCCTGCCCCCAGTGTATTAGTCCCTTTGGTTTTATCCATGCATAAAATTATACTATTGTCACTTAATACATACTACAGAGATTTAACAGAAATGGTTTACCTGTAAAGGTATACATTTCAGTATTAGAATATCTTATTTCTATTTATCTGAAACAAAACTAAAACAAGAAGTTAATAACTAATAAATTCAGGCTTTCCACTATTTTTTTCTCACCTGTCTGCATTAAAATCTGCCTTAGATTTTAAAAGAGTATTTTCTTTTGGAATGGGGATAGCCCAACAGAAGATCATCAGAATAGAAAGAAAATGCTACAAACACCTTTTCCCACACCATTTTATAATTACCTCACTCTCCAAAAGAAGGTTCATGGCAAAAAAGAGGTCCTAGTTCTGTGGACGGTTGTACATTTTCCAGATTGTGGCCTTGGCCACTTAAACTAAGACAAGACAGCTGCTCCACTTAGAATCATAAACTTAGTTTGCAAATAACTTCTCACTTCAGAAAAAAGTAGTTACAGAAACCAATGAAAATAATAGTACCTACATGTACACATGTAACAGTTGGGAAGACAGAAATTTCCTTCACCATAAAAGATACTTTAGCACTTTCCAAGCCAGTCCACAATGAGGACAATGTTATTTTTTAAAATCCTATCCCTGTTGTTATTGCACATGACATATTACATTGTACTGTACAGTGTGTGGTGATGAGAAATTCCCAGCTTATTTAATTGTGATCCTTCAATGAATTTGAAAGGGAGCACTTTATTTCCATTTCTTTAATTTACTAATTCTTTAGCTGATGATTTTATTAACTCTTGTATTTGAGAACTGATGCTTAACAAAAAAAGGAGAAGAAAAAAAGGCCCTCGGCAGTATTGTGAGGGCCTGGAACTGAATAATGCACTTTAATAATGAGGAATAGAGCTATGGCTTTTGCTGATGGCTGTGACCGGCTCTGTGACCTGATTATGTCGCAGAGTGTCAGCAGCTGAGACACTACAAAAGGGAGCGCATCCCATCAAATCTATCTCCATTGTAATCACTTGCACTGCTGAGAGGCTTGTTAGGAGCAGGGAATCCATCAGGCCTCATTAGCACCGTTTACCATCAAGAAGCTAAACGAGCAAATGTGTACCCTCTCATCAGAATAATGAGAACCAAAGTACTCCTATTATCTAATTGGATCAACAATGCCTCTCTCACTATTTAGTTTCCTGAGCTACTTGTGAACTACAACACTCAAAAAGTAGTTATTTTTTTGTTAAGTACCAGGGTGGACCTGTGCTTAAGATTTTTCTTATACAGAGGGTTTTCATATCTAAAGAGCAAAGCATGGGCACAATGAAGCCCGAGTTCCTTCAGGGGCATTCTTAGATTACAATGAAGCAATCCCAATTAATTCACTGTTCAATTAAAGTGTGGACAATACAATTACACCATACATACTCAGATTTTCCTTTTAATCTCCCAGGAAACAGACTATTGCCCTTTTTATCCATAAGGCAGTTCATCATGCCGACCCTTATCATGCTACCCTTTTCTTTTAGGGTAATTTTTCTTTGCAACTGCTGAATTAAGCTGTATTTTTCTCCTGTTAGACAACTCCCATCTTTCCAAAAGAGAAATTAAACTTACTCAGTACCCACAGTTAAAATGTATTTGATCCTGCTGATGTCGAGAAATACACGAATGCAACTCATGATAATTAGGAAACCATATTCATCAACCTTGCTTTCATATTTCTGTGGCACATTACCTTACAAATATTATGAAAACAGCCAAAGAACACATTTCACGTCTTAATGAACATAGTAAAACCAACGCAAAACTCCTGATGTTTTTCTTTCATTTGCAAAACCAGGGTAAAAGAGATATATTGGGATGTTAAACATCTGAAGAATCCAAGGGCAGCACTAGGGTCCTACTGAAAGGGCAGGCTGAAGCTGAATAGGTAGACGGTCTCTCTTTGAAATCTACTGACAGGGTGCAATCTGGCAAACCTGCTGCCCTGGCCTTTAAATTTAAGATATGAAAGCTCAGTGCTGCAAACACTTCCTGGAAAGTGCTGAGGGCAAAGAGAATGTAAGCAGTGTTACATGGGCCAATAGCTCTTCACAGCATGCCTCTGAAAATGAAAATTTGATTTAGAGTCCTCTACCTGTTCTATATCGAATTAATCAGGTGATCTAATCATATTATTTCAATGGATTAGATCTCTTGGCTTGGTCTTGGGAAGCTCTGGTATTACAGTTCACATTGCCATCCAAAGCAAAAGAAGAAAAATAAATTAACATGCCATAACTGTGAATTCAATAATTAAATAAATAACAAATATATTATACAAACTATTGTTAATATATATTATTTTGTTACTGTAATTGTAAGAACTCCTATACTATTGGGAATTAAGGCCATGCCATATGTCATTTAAAGGATCATTTCCCTTAAATTTGCCATAGGATCTTGGACTTGATCTATAGCTTAATGTCTCCAGGGATCACTGATCACCATACATTTAGCTAGACAGATGGACATTTACAAGCCCTAATTTTCTGTAAAAGAAACAGTGTGTAATTACAAAGATTGCACATACAAACATTCTAGTAACTCATCCAGTTTTATATTTTCAAGAGTGAGTTTTGGGTATTACACTTGTGATTCCTTGAAAGGGGCAATTTTCAAAGGGCAGATTCCTAACATATTGTGAAAATCTGGTTCTTTAGTGACTCCAAGCAGATTATTCAGAAATGGAGCATTTGAAATTACTATTCATTTATGCTCCCAATTTTGAAGAAACATCTCTTAGTTCTTGGCTAGGTAGTATAATTCTATTAATTCAAAGGGAATATAATTTAATTTCTGGAATGTAGTTAAATTATACTGAATAGTCCTGTTTTAAGACAGTTAGCCTGAGGAGTGGAGTATAAGTAATATGAGTTTATGCTGAATATTATAAAACTGTGTGTTATACTACACACTTACTATCAGTATCTATCTATATTGTGGCAAAGTCTGCAGTACTGATTATAAACCAAGGAACATTTGTAAAAACAAGTAATAAAAACACAACCCTTATTTAAAAGAGCTAGGCAGATAGCTAGATGCTGTAATTTTATCCAAAAATTGGGAAGATTCTTCCTTTCTTTTCTCTTTCTCTGCAACCTGTGGAATTACTGGACTTTACATTATGACCGGAATAAACAAGACTCAGCCTGAGGGAAACTTTCATTCAGCAATACCTTCATAGTAGTACTTTTTTAAAGATAAAATGAATGGTAACACATGGATTATGTTTTCTGTGGAGAACATGTAAAGGAAAAACTGTAGGGGAAGATGAGACTGGGAAACCTTACAGATATGACTGTCTGCACAAAGATGCTGAAGATATGAAAACTGTGATTGAAATTGAAATGAAGGCAAGCTTTGAAATGCCAAAGCTTAGCCAATACACAACCGAGAACAATGGCCTGGCAGACAGAAGGTAATCCCCCTGATTGAACAATACCCTCTTCCCGTAAGCCAGATCAGACCCTGATGGCTTACAGGAATAGGTCTAAAGAGTAGTCTTTAGAGTTTAATATGTAATGTAGTATTGTAATGTAAGGATTCTCATAGGCTGCATGTAAATGTTGTAGGATTTGTATCTTGTATCACATTGGTTACTGGAAACTAGAATATTCATCACAGAAGACAATTTAATGTATTGTAAAAGAGAACCTGGATCTCTTCTTACTCTCTTTCCGCTCTTCTTACTCTTCTTACTCTTCTTACTCTTTTTTCCACTCTTTCCACTCTACTCCTCACGACTCTCCTCTATCCCTTCTTTCCCTACACTCTCTTTTTACTCCTTCCCTACATCTTACCCCCTCTCGCCCTGCTGTCTCCTTTGTACCGTCTCATGCCCTCAAGCCTCGCTCCCTCACTTCTCTGGCCTGCTTTGAGCCGCAGCCAGCGGCTCTGAGCAAGGCCCTTCCACAATAAACCCCTTAATCCAAAAGTTACTTATAGAGATCTCTCATCATTAACCGTACTACGAGGAGCCGTTTTTCTACAAAAAACTATAAAAAAATTAGTCTACATTTATAACTTCAGCTCTTACGATGAACATCTTTGGTGTCAAGTGCCTCATGTGAGTGGCGACTGTGAACCATTTCTGGAGCACAGAGGAGACAGAAACAAGAAAGCTTCTAGGTTGCAGCTGATCTGACTATGAGTTATAGGTATTATAACCAACTTTTCTTCCAAACCAATACCCCATCCCTCCAGAAATCTTAATAGGCTTTTGAGAGCCTCCATTTAAAGCTGGCTGCATAAAATGATCCTTTGATGAAAAGGGATTGAAACAAGGGTTAAAGTAGACATTGAAAGGTTATTGTAGAGGGCACATTGTTCATACAATCCTCCCTTAATATGTGTGGTGTGCACCTGCGATAAGATGATTCATTAGATAAGGCCTCACTTTGACAAGCTCCATCGTTCAACCCTCGGAGTAGTGATGGAACAATTCTGCACCCACCCAGTAAATATAACAAGGTCAGCATTTTTTTTTCCTGGGACTTGGATGGTGATAGTGAAGCTCAGGAAGCATCTTTGTTTATGTGTCCTGTTAAAAAAAAATGGGGGGTACTATAAAGTGTTGACTTTTATTTTTGAATGGGCCAAAATAAAAAACCTCACTCCTGTTCCAATAAACTAACAAAAAATTACCAGGACAAAAGCTGTTCTTCCTTTTTTTCCTCTTTACTAGTAAACAGTAAGAGTAGAAACTAAAGTTTAGATTCACATATCATCCAAGCTGAATCATTTCAATAAATATTTTTCAGGGCCTAATATCTACATAAACACTCTGGATATCACTGTATGCCCAATTTGTAGCATTTAGAATAATGACATTAAAATTACTCAGTTACCAGTTATACTGACAGATTTGTTGCAGAGAAACAAGACATTGTGTTAATTTTAGTCCTAATAAATGCAAAAAACCACAAACCAGACAGTAGTCACAATCTGAAAGCCACTTAAAAATGCTGAATCAAAGGAATTATTTTTTTATATATGGCTTCAGATGCATATCTTTCTGCATCAAACTAAGACTGAAACTGAAATAGTTTGAACAAATGAACAGCTCCAAATGTAGCTAATGCACAATCTCTCTCTTAGACACACTAACTCTTAAACAATGTTCAAGTTCCTGTTTGGAAAATTTTCTTTAAACCAAAATAATATCCCAAATTTGCATTTACAGGCTGGCATATTCATTGCAAATTGCTTAACACAGTTAATAAACAAATGAGGAAGCCACCCAGATAAAGCCATCCCTGATACTTCATTACAATTTATTTTCCTTTACTTAAAACATTTAATGCCTTTTAAGAAATGAAGTAAGGCAGAAATGCCATAGAAATGCAAAAAAGTGAAGCACAGTACAACTCCAGTAAAGGTGTCTGTTATTAGGCATATGTAAGTGGAAGAAGACAGATGGTATGTTTGATAAGAATCACAGGGTTGCTGGACTTGTAAAAAACCATGGTGTTGCACTCCTGCAATATTTTTAAAGGGCTGAAATAAAGTAAACCAAACTCTTAGCCTTTTCTAGCTTAAAAACACTTTCTAAGAGTCCCTAATTTCCTCCTGTTTTTCAGACTTTTCATTTCTTACCTTGTCTGGCAAATCAACATTTATTTCTCTTCAACATGTGCACTTTTAAATTGCTGTCATACAGGTGGAACTTATTTTTGTCCCAAGATCAGCCTGCCATCAGGATTCACTGTTTGCTCCATCTTCTACTCACCTGTCCTTGTGCATTAGTGACGAGCTGGCCCGTGACCCCCTGAAGACAGGAGAGGGCGTTTCCAAAGGCCTGGGAATTTGCTACTGAGCCCATGGCTGCTGCTGCTGCAGCTGCTGCTGCTTGACTTGCTAGTGGATTATTAACCAGCTGAAAAAAAAAAAGAAATAAAATATCATGATAAAACCCATGAAAAACATATAATGCTAACTGGATAATATAAAAGTGATAGCACGGTAATGTCTATGTTATTTTAATGTTTTTTACCCACTTAATTGTGTGTAAAAAAATGTCTGCTCCAAGAGCTCAAGTTCTGAGAGGTTCTTACTTTTAGGGCTTTGAAAATGAATAGCTTCAAAAAAGGAAGAGGAAATTCCATGTTAATGTTGAAGAATAAAATTCTCTTTTTAAACCCTATATTCTCTCTTTTTTTTTTTTTAACCAAGCTATGGTTGATGTGTTTCTTTAGGCTCAATGTGCTAATGCCACAGGTGTAGCAGCCTACAACTGCTGTAAAGAGCAATCAGTGAAAGATTAGCACTTAATTTGACTGGGAGTAGAATGTTTACTTGGGGATATTCAGAACAGAGATTATTTTACTGATGACCCCAAACCCAAGAAAAATCTGCAAATCCTTTTAATTTTTATAGTTAAACAATTGGTCTCAATATCTAGATAACTCACAGCAGAAGGCCCAACCTTATAAGGCCAGTAGGTATCAACTAAAAATTCAAAATTCATTTGCAAAATACAATACTAAGCAACATGCTGCTTCTCAAATGTGAATGATTAGTTCCAGGACTCATAAATTTTCAGGAAATAAATGATATTACCTGTTTTAGTCAATTCTATCTAAATGCTCCATAGAAAGCATGGTCATGGCTTTCACCTTAGGAGACTAGGGGAATCCCACAGAGGAACACGCCTACCAAGTCTTGTGCCTTTCAAGCATACAAAATGTATGTTCTTCTGTAGAATCAAAAGTCGTCTTGGACATGGCTTTTCCACTGGATTATTGTAAAGTTTCTATTTTCATATCCTTTTCTGAGAAAGGACAAACTCTGAACCAAGCACACAGGGATGACAGTAAAAAGAAAACTTTGGGAACCATCATCACTTGGACAGCTGTCTTGAGAGCAATCAAACTGAGTTCAAGAGGCTGAAAATACATTTTAGAGTCATCTCTAAAATTCTTTAGACACAAGAATCATTGCATTATAGCAGAACTTGCAAAATACACATTAGCAGGGTAGAGTAGCCAGAAGTCTGAGGGACAAAGCAGTCTAGGGACATTTTTTCTGATACTGATATGAAAATGCTAGAGCTAACTCAGAAAGGCTTTATGTTTGAGCTGACATTAGTAGGAGTTTTAAGTCCTTAGATGATGAGTAAATTATCAGTCCTTTAGGAATGGAGAGTCACAAGCAGCAGTAAGGGATGCACTCCATAGACAGCTCTGCTTCAAAATAGGTTATAAAAAATTAATCAGCGATTAGTAGATGTTTTAAGCATGTTACAGATATGAGTAGTGTGTATGTTATAGACGTTTAGAAGCCCATCAATAGAAGATGTCAGATATGGTTATAATCTATGCTTATAAGAAACCTACTTGTCTGTTGGACACTGCAAAATCTACAATTGATTAGTCATACATTAAAACATCTATTAATCATTCATTAGCCTCTCATGAAGTATTTATAAATGCAACCTTGATATAAAGTGTTGCTTAAAGGGGTGCCTTGAGCACATCCAATCCCTCTAGAAATCGTAAAGTAAATAACTAAATAAAGATTAGTAGCAATGCCAGACAGAAAAGATGACATTGTTTGGAGGAAATATTTTGATTTGGAAAAAAATGTTATATGAATCTCTAAAAGCAGTTCACAGCACCCCATGGCAAGAAAATCAAGCAGGAATAAAACACAAAAGGGGAAAACTGCAAAGTGTGATGATTAGCAGTCCTGAAGAGCTGAGCTGTGAAGACAACTGAGACCAGCACAATGACCAAGGTGAAGCTTAGTCCCTGAATGCAGACTGCAAGAAATTCCACTGACTGCACAAAGGTGTGAGTGCAAAGGTAGCCGATGCACTCTTCAGTGATTTGGATGGTGGTGCCTGAGCATGGCAGTGTAATGCCAGAGAACAATGTACATAAACTGGTTGGTTTTCTGCTCAAAGCAGTGACATTTCCTTATTGCCCCAATCAGAAGCTGGCAAACCTTGCCTTTTTTTCCACAGCATTTTGTTGGCAGTACTGGGACTTGAAGAAATTCTCCATTAGCTGTAAATACTTGGAGAAGAAAGGTGCAGCAGCTGGAGTGTGACACTTTCAGAAAAGGCCTTCTACAATCTCATTAGCAACCTACAAATCGCTGAACCTCTGATCCTACAGCATCTGATTGCAGGTATAAATGATAATCATTGGACAGTTACCCAACATCAGCTAAATAACTACCCCGGCTGCTATATTCAGGACTTCAGAGGCATGTAAGAACAGCTGCATGGGAACCTTGTGAATCTCGAAGTACAAAGGGTTAAAACCTTCTGAAAATCAGACTATCACCTTCTAGAATCTCTTTTCCATTTTTCTTGCACCAGTTTTCAAAAAAATGTACATTTTCTAATACAACAATAAAATTTAATTACAACAAACCCTGGAGACACTCAGGATTGCATTTAGTTGCATCACAGAGATAAGCTACTTATTAAAAATGACGGCAGAGGCTGTGATATGCATAGGTACGCTGCATAGTACCATGTTCCAGGAAAAAATACGGGGAACGGGCCAAATTGCAGGGTAAGACACTTCAAAGTGCATATGAAACTACCCCTATCTATTCCTAAGTCTGATTAAAAAGGAGAGGATGCATTTTTCTTTGAGTGCATTGGGGAGCTGTTGACTGCAAGTTACACTCTATTCAATTGACCCCTTTTATATTGTGTGCAAACTGGGGATGGAGAAATACATCTCATTTCATTATGTCTGGACACCAAGATAACACTTTGAATCTTCCTTTTATTTAAAAAATAAGATCTCTAACTTCAAAGGTTTATGCAGTTTCTCAGTGAAGGTTGGAGCCCTAAGAATACATGTTGAAAATATTAGAAATACATTGTGAAAAATCCCACAAAGGGCTCTACCCATTTTTCTTTTGTATTTAAATAATGATTTAATTTGGAAGGCTGAGATATTTGGAGCTGTCAATTCCAGTACCCAAATCTCTTCTACTCAAAACACCAGCCATAACAGCAGGTAATAGTAATCTTTGTTTAAAGTGAGAGGCCAGCCCTCTCAATGATGCCTCTGCTAATGGCACGATTATACGAGGAAGCAAACTTTATGAGGTAGAATTTCAATAACTG
This sequence comes from Melanocharis versteri, assembly GCA_013397845.1. Classification (NCBI taxonomy): domain Eukaryota; kingdom Metazoa; phylum Chordata; class Aves; order Passeriformes; family Melanocharitidae; genus Melanocharis; species Melanocharis versteri. The sequence continues at coordinate 230,348 of VZTG01007204.1, read as the reverse complement.
AGTAGGTTTAGTACATTTTTCTGAATTCCCAAAGCTGAACTTTTAAAGGTAAAGCATATGAAAATTGTCTACTTTAAGTCAGTAAAAGCAGAAGACATTCCAGCGCAGCAAACAGAATTCACACAGATAAAACTAATCTGAGAAATTATGATGGATGAAAGAAGCTACAAGGAGCCAATTCATTTTTGTTATGCCTCAAGAATGGTGGTCAGACGCCTGTGGGGGAGGGGTTGCACATGTGCCATGTCCAGGAGGCAGCCAAGAGAAGATGGAGGAAAGCCTTGTCTCTGGGGAGACTTCCTGGCAACCATTTCATGTCTCCCACTGGACAGGCAGGCAGCAGGGGAACACCGAGGACACTGTACCTCACCGACACTCCGCAACCAGATGGCGAAAGGTCTCCACCGATGGACTGCCATGCTAGGTTGGACTGGGCCTCCTGTCTGCAGGCAGACTTTGGGAGGGGCCAGAGGCATAAAAGTAATGCGTCACAAGCCTTGGGGGCTTTTGGGTTTCGTGCTTTTTGGGGGGTTTCTGAACTTGCTTCTGGACTTTGGGGCTTTTTGGTCTTTTGCCTTTTGTCTTTTTGGGGGCCATTTTGCTGTCGGTTACTTGGACGGACCGGGGTCTCGCTTGTAGGGTCTGCTCGACTCCCCTCCCCTCCCTTGCCTTTTCCTCCCTGTGGTCCCTGCTTCATCGTTCCTGCAAACCAGCTG
>VZTG01007204.1:147099-229579 GCA_013397845.1 Melanocharis versteri | reverse complement strand
GGTGGTAACACTGTCCCTGCTTTCTGTTTCTTTCCCACCCCCCCCCCCCCCCCTTTTTCCTCTCTCTGCTCCTTTTCCCATCCTCCTTCAGTAAGAACACTTAGTTGGTTTATTTTATTTCAATAAATAGTTCTCAGATATAATATTGCTGTGTTTGTGCTTGATTTTTCAGAAAAATCTATCAAAAGAATCCTTCCCGGCTCCCCCTTTAATAATGGAACGGGACAGAGGCACTACTTACAAGATTCTAAAACTGTGCCATGTGAAGTGAGAGTTTCTATGGTTAAGACATAGTCTTAAAAAAAAAACAATTTGAAGAAAAGCCTGTTAGAGTCAATGCTGCAAGCAGCTTTCTTGAGAGAAATGAATAGTTTTTCTTTTGGAAGAATACCACCTTCCTCTTTATTTTGAAAACTAACTTGGTATTTCATTGTATTTGCTGTGAGAAACTTATCAAGCATTCATCTGTTGTTGAATACAAGATCAGATTTGATAAACTACACAGTAGTTTTATATTTCTCTGTAAAAGGCACGTGCTACTGAACTTTCAGTCTCCTGGTCTGGAAATCAAAGAGCCACTTTTACTCATTACGATATCATTCAGTCAACAAACATAAAGAAAAAAACAAACAGTTTTACTAGTGAAAAGTCAAGACACTTCAGGATGCCAGAGCGTCAAATGACAAAATGGGCCTGTAACATGAAAGGTTAAGTCACTTTCTGCAGTGCCAATTTATAGATCTTGTGTGTTTTCTAAAGCAGTCATGGAGGAGGCTGAGTAAAGACATGCTGCTATCTGAATGCAGCAATGGAGAATGAGAGGACATATTGTGGAGTAACTTCAGGCATAACTTCATTTTACAAAATAGTATTAGTGTTTTTCAGGAAGACTGTTAAAAATCACATTTCTGGATATCTCCTAGAGATGAAATTAGTGTAGAAAAGTATTACATTTGATTAGGGACCAACATATCCTCAGTCTCTTATGTTCTCTGACAAACTCTTCTGTAGGGAGCATCACTCTACTAGATTAGCTGCTGAGAGTATTTGCTTAAACCAATGCTTTTCAAGTGAAAACAAGTATCTCTAACAGTTGAGAAGAATTCAGCAATGGCTCTCAGTCAGAAACACATGACAATTTTCTTTTCTATCCATAATGAGTGAAAATTTATCACAGAAATGAAATTTTTATCGGCATGGCATGTGCTTTTGTAGAAATTTTTAGACTAAAGTCTATCTGAATTCTATTGTGTTTAGCTGATGAGCGAATTACAGGTTAAAAAATAGTAGGATTTATTCCCATTTTTTCTCTGGCTCGTGAGACAGATTCTGGGTAGTAGTCACAGGACCCGAAGGAAAAAAACTGTATCGTACTGATCACAGGCTCCTGAGGATATTCTGATACCTTCTTTGTTCTGTGACTAGCATTATCATCTGTATTGGGGTGTAGATGGAAAGGTTTTGGTAGCAGAGGAGCTGCAGAAGAGGAGGAGGATAAAAAAACTGGAGCGAACAAAACAAAGGGAACAGCAAGGTCAGAGAAAGGAGAAGGAGGTGCTCCACAGCAGTGAAGGTGTTCCCACTGTAGCCCTTGGAGGACCCTAGAGTAGGGAAATGGTTATTTCCTGATGAGAACTGTGATCCATGGAGAGCCCGTGCAGGAGCAAGGGAAAAGTGTGAAGAGAAAGGAGCAGGAGAGGGGAACTATTAAGGACTGACTATAGCTCCCCACTGAGAGTGGGTAGAGAAATCAGGAGCGAAGTAGTGAAGTTAAGTCTGGGAAAATGGGGAGAAAAGTTGTTTTAATACTTGTTTTTGTTTCTCGCTTAATTGGCACTATATTAAAATTTTACTCTCCACAAGTTGAATCTGTTTTGCCCTCAACACTGATTGGTAGGCAGTCCATCTTGACCCATGAGCTTTCTCACGCTGCTTCCTCCCCCATCCCACTGAGGCAGTGAGTGAGTGTCTGGGTGGGCATTGCTAACCCACCACACCACTGCATGACAGTTTTCGATACCTTGATGACATGGAAGCAGAGCATTCCAACCTAGATACCCATATGCTTCGTTTCTAAACATGAGTGAACTGCGACAGAAGTGCAGTTTCCCCAAAAGTCCCCATTAGCTCTTCTGGCAAATTCTTTACATAGTATTAATGCTTATGTTCCTAATTGTTTCCAATATGCATATATACCTAGTATGAGTTGATAGCTCCTTGAACTTAGATAAAATCTCATGGTCCCTGAAGGAATTTAAAGAAAGACATTGGAAAGACTGCTTCAATTGAATCCTGTGAAAGCACCTAGATACCACAGCAATAGTACCAAACAAATGTTCATAATAATCAACAAGATCACCACTTAGCAGTTATATAGAACTGTGGCTGACTGAGCTCTGTCAATTTAATTTATTTTTGGGCTTTTAAGTAAAAATAAGTCAGATTTTGAAAAATCCTGTGAACGTGCAGATGCCAAGAAAGTCAAGAGAGAATACACAGGTAACATAAACCAAAATATGTTAATTTCATTCAAAGAGGTGCTATGAACAAACATTTTGGAAACTCTGTCTGGTTTTGTACTTATCAGTTAGATTTTTTTTTTTTTAGTGTTGATCTTCTCCTTCTTCCCTCCCTCTCTCCCTCCCTCCCTCCTTTTTTATTTACATAATAGGATAATTACAACATTTAACTTTTGTAAATGAACATCAGGATAAAATGTCTAATAAAATGGCTGTCATGGAGCCTAATCATGCATAACTATTTGAAAACATGCCCAGCAGGCAAATCCCAAATCATGAAAAAAAAAATTAAACCTGTCAACATTTGGTTTTTGTACACTGTTGTGATACAATCAACCTACAAAGTGTACAATGGAGTTATAATATCCAGACCCATCCAGCAATGTCTGGTTACTTCAAAACTGCACAGATCTATATTTGCAAATGGTTGTAGATGGTTCGAGTTCCAAATAGGCTGCTTAGACAGTCATTTAGACATATATCAGAAATTTATGTGCAGCGTACAGTGTAGAGACAAGGATATTGAAATATCTGAAAGCACCGACTTGACAGAGACACTTAAAATATCTGGTTCTCACAGATACTTAGTCTGCTCATTATATGCATTTATTGTGGTTGAGCTATTTGCTGTCTAAATCCATGCTGTATTTTCTATCAGAAATAAGTACTGATAGTGGTATCACTGATGCAACATGACTTGATTCAATGCAAAGTGACGCAACCTGAGGTGATTGGAAGTACGCAGTGCTCATGTAAGCCTTGATACGACATGGATAGAAGAGGATGCATAAAATTTCTCACAGTATCTTTGTAAACAAGGTGCTGCTGGTCAGATTTGAACTGGTCTGAAAAACTACAATAACAATTTGCAAAATAAAAAGGGTATATTACTTATAGAGCTATGGCAAAGCAGATAAAGCTTTCCCAGGGCTCCCAGACCAAACTAATGGAGACATGAATAATGAAGAACACATCAGGGCACAGGCTAAGAGTGAGCAGACAGCACCCTAGCCACCTTAATTTCTGCTCTATTAGTGACGGATAGAAAAGAGAAGAGAGGAAACTAGAAGGAAGGGATCCTCGTTGGGTATAATCCTACGAGACAAACTAAATTGAAGGTGTCAGCATGTCTGAAGCTGGGTCTTACATGTTTACAAGAGTTAATATATTTATATATATTTAATATCTTTAAATGCAAATAACTGTAAAATGCAGATGACTGACCCCTTTAGCAGTCTAGGGTCAGTACTTGCAAACTGACCCTAGACTCCTGCCTTGTAGGTTCCTGACTGTTCACATTTATGACTTAGAGGTCTATTTAAGCTGTCACACACTGGACAAGATTTCTGTTAAGCAGAGGCATCTTGGTTTTGTCTGATTTCCTTGGTTTTGTCTGATTTTGCCTGAGTTACTTTTATGTTTACATAGTCTTTAAAATATCCAAAACTGTTTATTTCATGCATGATGCCTATGTACTGTAAACAAAAAGTACCTAACTTAATTAAATTTGGCATCTCTAATAATCATAAATTGTATTGGTACTCATAAAAGAGGAATGAGTACTGAAAAAGTTATCTGTGTTCTCTAATTTTCTGAAGTAGTCCCCATGTGTTGCAGGAATGAAAGCAAAAAAGCACCTTCCAAACTTTTTGAAAGGGGCTGCAACACAGTTCATTTCACATTGATTAGTTTCTTGGTTCCTGTGTTTGTCTATTTTAGAATGATTTATCTGGCTTCTGAAAGATGCTTTCCCTACAAGAAAAATGGTTACTTCAGGGCTCCCTCGCTGCTAAAAACTCAAATTCTTATCGAAAGGAAATTGCCATCTGTCTTCCCGGATAACAGCCCAGCACTTGGGTCTCAGTGATCTAGCCTCTGTAGAAAGTGTGTCAACCGTGAGACACACCAAGTTAATCTCCTTAATCTAAAACATGTATTTGCCTTTAATTTGAATTTGTGAATGGCATGTGCACATGTAAATATGACCATTTGCATATATAAATATTAAAAATGCAATGTGAGGTCACACCATGTTAATATGACGCTTCATGTTAAGTATTTGAGAAAATATTTTTGAAAGTCTTGTTCTACAGTACAATATGCAGTATTAGTATGTATGCCTGGAACTGTTTGTTTATTCAAATATTCATATTGAAAATCAAACTTCGAGATACAGACCTTCTCTTTTGCCCTTTGAATAATAAATCCTACTTAATACTTAGGGACACATTATTAACTGAGAATATATACAAAGCTTCTTTAAAAATTCTGTGTCAGGTGCTCTGCAAAGATCCTAATTTTTGAAGCTGGGAATACATCTGGATACTTTGGTTTATTTATAAAGCAATAGCGTCACCAAATAGTTTTGCTTTCATGTAAGCTAGGCGCTTACCTTGAATTTTCTTTGACTTGAATGTGAACAAGATCAGATCTAAAAGTGTAACTATGTGGAATATTTTTCTTTTCTCTACTTTCAGCTCCAAACTGGACCTTACTAGATGCACAGATATGATACAAAGTTGAAGAACAATACAAATGGCTCCTGAGTGCAGTAGAAAGATTGTTGTCAAAGATACAGGTCAGTCCAAAATCTGAATCTGGTTCTTAATACAGGTATCTAGAAAGCTGGAAGGGTTTAATTCTCTGTGTTTACTTCAGTTCACCCCAAAGTCAAATGACATAAACAACATAATTGATGTCATGTGTTTGAGAAGTTCACTCTCTGTTTTCTAGGTTTAGTGGAGAATATATGAGATAATAAATCAGTTGATACACTGATTTTTAATTAGATATTTGAGTTGTGCTGAAATCTCAGTATATAAAATAAGATCTGAGAAGTATGAATAAAGTTGGAGAAAACATTCAGTTTGAAAACCTTGATGTCAAACAACATTTCCAATAAAATAAATAATGAGATGTGAATGGTAGCCACTGAAACAAGTGAGCTGACCCATAGTCTATGAAAGGGAAGAAAGCATGCAAAAAATGATGTTGGGGATCCCTCAGCAGGATACTGTTAATATTTTCCTTGGGCAGTCTTTTTTTTCTGAATGCCTGGTGGTGGACTGGAAGTGTGACTTTGTTTGACTCTTTTCTGTCTGTCAGTGGGAAGGTTACTGCTGCTACTCTAGAGATAGAGCAATGGACACCTCTGAGCCTCCTTGCACGACCACTATGTGAGCATATTGCATCTCAGATGGTATCAACCCTCTGCCACATTCATATTTGGATAGCTTACTTTGAGGGCAAACATACTGGAAGAAACTAGACAGCACACGACTGACTACTGCAATTTAAAGCCACTGTTTATAACGCATGCATACACCCAGTGTTCTCTTTTTCACCAGCAGTCCTGCCCTGTGGGTAAAGTTACATGTAAATTGGTAACAGTTGTGTATTTAACATGCAGAAAATTGTGTCCTCAATCCAGCTCCTATAGAAGGAGAAAGGCAGAAGGGTTAATATGCAGCCACATATCTAACATATGTTACATATGCAGCCACATGTGTTTTCCACAGAGAACATTCTCTTTTCCCAGGCCCTTCCATTCCACTTGCTATCAAGAAACCTGCTCTCAAAAATGAAGTGTAAGTCCTGCCCCAGAAGCAGCACAGCCTCATGCCTGCAGCGTGGGGCTGGGCTGTGCTTAGCATCAGCTGAGTGATTCCAGATTTAATTTTGTTCTCAATTTAATAATGTTCTTCTAAGTGGTATAGAGAATGTTTTAAATGTACCAACTGCCTTGAAAGCTCTTTTAATTTCTTTGTCTGGTTTTTGATTTTTTTGCTTTGTTTTCATAATACATCCATGTCTCACTTTTCCTGTGATTCCTCCCTGGATTTTTCTTTTTTGGAGTGGGTATAATTTTTTTTTTTGCTGTGATAGAACCCCTTTCTGCTTTTACCTATTTGACTCCTTTTCTCTGATCTCTTATCTCCAGTATCAGTTGCTTTGCTCATGTCATTTTGAATCTGGTCACAATAGGGTTTTTTTATGGGAGTTCACACTGAGCTGCAAGAGAAGCAGTAAATCTACTGTATCTGTAATGCTGCCATATTAATTCCTAATCAATTTCAAAGCCGTATTTGAAACTCATATATTTCACCTCAGCAAAATCAAAATAACGTCAAGTTGCCAACAGCAAATGAAACTTGAAAATGTAATTAAAAACATACAGGCTAGGAATGTATTGTTTCTGAGGTCTTTGCAATTGTCACTGTGCTAGGCACTATAAATTGATGGCAAGAGGGTATATGAAACTGAGATCCTCTTATAACAAAAGCATAGCTCCATATTGCTTGAGGTAACAGTAGAACTCTCAGATGAATGTGAGTGATGACTGCTAGTATAAATGGTATAATTTATTTTTTCTGCAAGGATCAGTTCCAAATTTGTTAAAATCTGATGCTGAAATCCTGCAAAGACTGCTTAGTTAGGCTACATGTAATCCTAATGCTGTCCTGGGTAAATTAGAGAGAGTTTGTGCTAGTGTGTTCTTGTGACTGTGATTTTTCTATTTCATAGATAAAGTTGGGGTGTGACCTTATACTCCATGTTATAAATGTCATTACATAAAATCACATACAAATATTAATTTATGCCTGTGGTGATACTACTGTATTTTAAACAAAAGACATAGCAAAGTTTAGCTCCTATCATCCTCTCTTTTTTTTTTTTGCATGGACACAGAACAACAAAAAAATGCCTAGGTTCTTACTCAAAATCTGCTACTCGCTGGATACATAGCCTGGGGAAAGTCTAATTACCATTTACAATAAATAATTTCCTCCATATTTATTATCAATGGAAATCTACTCATAGAAATTCAGCCAAGGAATTTTGCTATACGGGCAAAAATATGTACTATCTTTCAACAGCAGCTCAGCTTACAACCTGAATGTCTGTAGCTTTTTCATTAAATTCATTATTGCCTTATTGTACCTAGACTCTTGTTCTTCCATAAGGCACTGTCAATAGACAGACAGATGAATTTCTTCATGTTCTAAGTATTTTCTCCTTTTATCTGTTGACCAGATTCACAAAATATTTATGGGCCCTGTAGCAATTCTTGTGCTTTACAAAACAAGGGATTATTTTGGTGCTAAAAATAACATAAGTTCCGAGTTCCTGGTCTGATTCTGATTCCTCTCTACCAGAATATAAATCTGATCTAACTTTAATGAGGTCAGCAGAGTTGCAATTAGTTAAAAGAGAGGAACTACTGTCAGAATCAGTCCCTTCAATTTCTTACGGGCTTCAAATCTACAATAAGGGAAATGGGGAATGATTCTTTCACTATTAGAGTTAGCTAATTACACTGATATTTTATTTAAATCAAATAGTCTCAACAAAGGCCTGGGGTTTTTTTCTTTTCTTTTTTTTTTCTTCTTTTTTTTTTTTTTTTTTTTGCATTTATGCCCCTATAAACTAGAGAAGCATTGAAGTCAGAAGTCAAAACATTTACACCCGCAGCTGTGAAACTAATGGATTTTTCTGTTTGCAGACTGAAAAATTTCCCTGAAACACCCTATTCGCACCCTTAAAAACAAACAAACAAAAAAACCCAATAACAAAACACAGTCCAGGCAGACCTGGAGTGGAAAAAAAAAGGAAAATAAATAAATTTCAGGTCACTTGAAACATTTAGTTCAGGCCAAAATGGTTTATTGAAAGGCAGTGTAAAATGGATCACCCTCACAGATGGGTGTTATATAAATTGAGTGGAAATACTTGACTTCAAAAAATCATTCTTATATGCCTTTTCTTAATCTCATCCATTTTGGGTTAGGAGGAACATATACATCTACCTAACTATTTGCCAAAATATACCTTTGGAAATGGTGAAGTATTCAGACCTCTTTGCAGTCACTGGTAGTGGAGGGTGCTACTGGTAATGGTGTCAGTAAAAGGGATAAGTCAAGGGTCAGAAATGTTTTGTGTTTGACCACCTAGTCAGACAGTGCTGCTGTTCTAATGCACCTCCAACATGTCAGAAACTGTGATGAACTCAGCCCAAGTGCAATTAAGGCAGAACTCTTTCATTATGCCTATCACATTCGTAATAGTGGTACAGGCAATAAACCAACTACTACTTCTAAAATATGAGGTATGTGCTGTTTGCTTTCCAAACTTAAAGCTGAATATATTCCCTTGAAAAAGAAATTTCACAGAAGGCACTCATATTAGAAACCATGTCAGGAAAAGAAAGATGAGCAGAAAAGGGACGGCCTAGTTTTAAGTATGTATCAACTGAACACAAAACAAGGGTGCAGTTATTCTGTATTGTATTGTGTCCTCTTTCAACAGTGGGAATCAGCAGGCAGGTGACAATCCTAGTTTCACCTCAAAGAGACAGACAAGGGCTATGACCTGCAGAAGACCTGGTGATCATCAGCCAAACGAGTTCAATAGTCTAAACTAAACCAGAAATGGCTACTTTTGCATGGGTCGAGGAACCAGTTTTTTAGTTGAAGCTGCAAGAAAGCAATCTGAGTGTTTTAAAAGGGATTTTCCTTTTTTTTTCCTGAAGACTATGAGACCACTGAGCATTGCAGGTTGCTAAGACATCTGAACCTACGTCTTCAGGGAGAGAGAGACAAAGGTCCATTTGCCACATTCACCTATCCTCAAGGTTTCCCTGGCATTTCTAGTTGTGAATCCCATACTAGGGAATATCACAAGGCCTCACTTCCCCACTGGTCTGACAAAGACCTAATTTAAAGCAGATTTACCTGATATACGGCTAGAACAGCAAAATATTTCCTTTGATTTCAAGAAAATTACACTCCTTATTTAAATCAATGTGAAATCAGATCTCTTTCTTTTTTCCTAATATACATCCAAAAATAACGTTGCTCTTAAGAGCCATCAATGCAACAGGTGGAGTCACACAGAGGTCAGTGTAATTGCACCAGTTTAGACCAAGGTAGAATTTAGTGCATTGATGCTAGCATGTGAAAAATAAATCAGAAACTTTATGGATATTAAAAACAGTGTTAAAACAGTGTGTTTTATACAGTAATTATAAGGTTATTTCTCACTAATTCAATCTACCAAGGGCAAAAATATATCTTTTATTGCTGCCTATGATGGTAATAATTCTCCCTGGCATCTGTAAAAGCAACAATAGCTTTTCATTGATTTTGCTTAAAAGGAAAGTTCGCGGTTAGAAAATAAGTACTTCATGTGGAAACAAGAAAAACTTTCCCAAGTGTATGCGATGGAAATAGTAATAATTATGTTTGAGAAGGAAGGAAGTCTTGTGATTAGGGTCACTGGGTAGAGATCTAAAAACCTCACCGGGGGTCCAATTCTTCCACGTATTTCCATTTCTTTAATTTCCTGTCTGAAAAATAAAATAAATAATAAAATTCTCTTTCTTTTGCATAATTTGCTTGTTTTCTCATTAGATAATACATCTGAAAGGCCATCAAGACTGGATTACATATGCACAACCACCAAACTAAGGCAAGATCAAAGATAAAACAAATTTTCTTATTTCAGGTTAAATCTGCATATGGGATACATTTTTCTGTTTATTACACAGTTCATATTGATTTATGTATTTACCTAGTATTTTTAGCCACTGCCATGATATATATCCAGGTAATATTAATGGAGGCCAAAAAATTCCCCTAAGGTACAGAAATGAATGAACATCTAAGTCACTAGCAAAGATGTTCACAAAATGTAAGTTTTTAGCTAAGAAGCAGGCAAATGGTAAAAAATAACTACAAGAGGCTGTTTCAAAGTGAAGACTGACTTTACATAGGGAAATGGTAAATCCAGGAGAGCATACTACATAAGTCTGGATTTGCTGCTCTTTATAAGTTAACTGGTTCAAGTTTGTTGGTTTGCATTATCAGAGCACCCTGCATGAAAGAAAGCCTTGTCTTAGCTCTGAAGTTGTGATCTGATAACATATGTGTTACTTAGAAAACACTAATTTTATCATTAATGTTCTAGACACTTTTCATAAGATAAACCAGTTACACAGCTTGACAATGCAGTTGTGGGGAAATTCCCAATGCATCCTAGCATTCCCTCTGTTTTTTTGTTTATTCACACTCTTTTAGTAAATGTCACATATGATACCTTGTTTTTATCAAGTCCTATTTTAAAATTAATGATAGTAACTCAAATAATGCTAACCTCAGCTCTAGACCTAACAGTCTATCTTATTAAGCATTAAGCATTCATTGTATAAATTACCTTAATCTCTAGCTTTAAACATAACAAAATCAGGGAAGAAAACTGTGTGTCGAGCTACAAGAGCTGTATCAGAGAGTACTACAGGCCCCTTGTTCATGATTAGCACTAGCTGGCCCCCAGCTGGTGGATAGAGATGAGTAGCCACAGATTCAAGGCCTCATCGACTCACCTGTGCAAGTGGCTGTTGTGGAAAAGAAGGGTTGATGGTATGGTGGGCAGCCCTATGGACCTCTTGTCCTGCATCTCGTTTGGGACACAAAAAAGATGGGTTTGCCTTCCGCTGGAGCTGCCTCCATGGCAGCCAGCTCCCTAAATCACTGGCAGTGTCGTGAGGATGGCTCTTGTCCCAGGAGGGATGGCTCCAATTAGGCTAATTTGTTTTATGTTCGAGGTTTGGTTTTGGTAGGGTTTTTTGTGTGCTTTCTGAGCAGATACTACAATCTGCAATCCTACACCCCTTCAGGGTATTCTCACTATCCAAGATCTAGTTTTGCTTCCTTGCCACAACTTGTTGTCTGCTCAGGGAAAGAAGTTGGAGAGAAATAGAATAGAAACCATATGCTACTGCACGCTATCCCATAGTCTGAGTACAGAATGCCTTTGAATCTTCAAAATATATTGCTTAGTCTGGACCAAAACTGGAGGTGGAGCCTTACTCAGGGGAACTCAACAGATGATGTGAGGGCAACTCAAGTTAAGAATCTTCTCTCACAGTTGAGATTAATGTCTAGTGCTTACTATCCTTTAAAAATGTCCTGCACTGGAGGTGTAGCAATAAAGGCAGTGGGAAAAATTTGCATAATCAAATTATTCTTGGGCTACTCTTTACCTCAAAAAGGAGATAAAAGTTTGGAAAAACCTAGTAGAGCTGGAGGCCTGGTCTTTGCTTACACCAATGTAAGAAACGTAAAAGTCTAACACTATAAATTTGGAAACGTGAAGTAAAAATAGATGGACAAATAATCAAATTACATTATTACAGAACAAAAATGCAGCAATAAAAAGAAAGGAATGCCATGGCAATGTGGTACATGGAACACCTGTATTTGCCAAACCTGTATGAAAAAACCTCCTTAAAGTCAAATTATGAAAGAAAACAGGCATGAAAGGAAAAGAAAAGAATATAAAAAAGAAACTGAAAAACAATCACAGGTGAGTTGGTTGCCTTTAGTATGCTTTTCAGAGGTCTGGAAGTTCATGACTCTGAGTGTGTGTGCATGCATATTACTGTATATAAGAAATATGCAAGAGAGAATGCATGAAACAGAAGATTGCTCCATAAATTGTAATGAACAAACAGCAGCCTACTATGGACTACCAGCTAACTTAGCTGATATGTTATATAAAAACAAAACCAAGGAATATGTCATGTGCACATTTTGGAATGTTCTCATTGCCCAAGCAGAACACAATTAAAAAAATGTGTATAGAGGTTAATCTCACCAGGGATAAAGAAAATTAAAGGTCTTTAATTTTATTTACAGAAGCAAAGCAAGGTAATAAAAGAAATAACTAATTCTAACATATCAACACAAGAGTTCTGAAACATGAAAATTGGAATCACAAGGATGACTATTGAAATAATTATATTAAATCAGACGCATGACATACAACACGTCATAAATACACTAAATTCTAGATTAGGAATAGAAGAGAGAAGACTATAGGTAAATCAAAACACTTATGTATTTCTGTCATCTTTTCTGCATCTCATGAAGCCTATACAGCAGTCCTGCTGTGCAGAAGATCTAGGAGAAGAGATGATAGGCATATATAAGTCACTGCATGAGAGATGAGCCTTTAATCTACTTCTGACGATCTTCAAAACATGCAGTCTTTTTGACTAGTGTTCTTTTTAGTTTACAAAATAGTGTCACAACTATTCTGATATAACTTACATTAGTTTAGGAGAATAAGACTTGCAGTAATGCTCTTCTCAAGCCCATATTCTGACACAAAGCTGTGCCATAATACTGTTAGTCCATGCTGCAGCCACACTTTTGTCTTCTTCCTGTCTGTTTGGGGAATACACAAATACCTACAATCTGACACGGAAGTTACAGAGCCTTCGTCATCTCTACGGGTGGTAAAGGGAAACAGATGATCTTGGGGGTAATCCAGATCTTACAAGAGAAGAGCCTTTTCTGAGCTGTCTTCCAGTGAAGACACTTTTTTCACTGACCTTGGGAGGAATCTGAACATACGTCTAAGTGGTTTGGTGGGTGACATGTACCAAAGGCATGTAACAAAGGCATACATCTTGTACAAGGACACATTGCAAATGGAGTTTGCAGCTTTCCTAGTTTTTGGACACACTGCACACCTAATCCCATTGCCTGTCTTTGGGTATGTCTATGTGTTACTTAGGGATTTATATTTGAGCAGAGAGAGGTAAGAAACCTGCATTAAGGGCCTGAATGCTAACTATCTATACTAAATATTTATACTATTATACTACTCTATATACTATACATACTAAACTATATAACTATAACATCTGAAGGCTTACTATGTGGGACTGTACAGTCTAGGTCCCAAATGACATGTTTAAGTGAAGTGATCATTAAGTTAAATGACAGCATAACTATCTCTGCATCTAAAGCAGAATGATAGATTCAGGACTTTGCACATCTTATCTTCAGGAACCTGTGACAAATCTCTGAGCATGTACACTGACTTCTTGTAATGAAAGCAAACTGTAAAGAGCAGCAATGCAGAAATGCAGAAATGCTTGCCCAGGCTACAAAAACTATTGGCTGTGCTAATATGGTATTCCCCTTCTCCCTAGTTTTAATTCACTGTAGTTATCCTGAGTACAGCAATAAGAAACACAGACCTCTGCCCCAGCTTCAGTACTGCCACACAATTCTGTATCACACAAGGCAAGCCCAAGAGCCAAGGTACAGAAAATGTGCTGTTCTGCTTAAATTATGCTTCCCTTTAAGCACATCCTCATTTCTCATGAACAACAAAGGTGCTGTCCCAAAAGTAATGCATTTATAAGGAAAGCATTAGAAATTTTAACAAAATGTAAATTGTTTTTAACGAAAGAGTACATCAACCTGTAAGAAAATAATTAAAAATTGACCCTTAGATTATTCGTTAGTCGTTCTTCACTGAGTATCTCTGGTTGGTTGTGATCCTGTCTGTGAGTTTTGTGTGGGGTGAAGTTAATTTTCTTCACAGTAGATAGCGTGGGACTGTGTTTTGGATTTGTGCTGAAAACAGTGTTGATAACACAGGGATGTTTTAGTTTTTGCTGAGCAGTGCTTGCACAGAGCCAAGGCCTTTTGTGTGTCTCACACTGCCTCACAAGGAAGGAGACTGGGAGTGCACAAGAAGATGGGGGGCACACAGCTGGGACTGAACTGACCAAAGGGATATCCCAGCACCCTATGGTATCATGCTCAGCAATAAAAGGTGTGGGAAGGAGGAAGAGGGGATATTCAGAGTGATGACGTTTGTCTTCCCAAGTCACTGTTACATGTGAGGGAGCCTTGCTTTCCTGGGGATGATTGAGCACCTCCCTGTCCATGGGAAGCTGTGAATTAATTGTTTGTTTTGCTTTGCTTGTGCTCACCTGTTGAAATGTCTTTATGTCAACCCAAAAGCTTTTTCACCTGTACTCTTCATTTATTTCCCCCGTTCCAATGTGAGGTTTAAGTGAGTGGCTGCGTGAGGCTGGGGATAAATCACAAAAAGTCCTGATGTGCGCACCACCTAACTCACTTTGCCTTTGCTTTTAAGTTTGACTTATTAAAAAAGAAAAAAGAAAAAATCCGTGTTCTTAAAAGAATTTATACCCATTATGGTAATTATTAATAACCATAGGATGACAATTGCTATATCTGCTTATCAAAAACTTTTAAAGAAGGGTGAATAATCTCTCTGTGAGTTCATAAAATGCTCAAAAACAAACCAACAAGTTTAATTCATATAAATGAGCTGATGAAGATCAAATCACATTCCATTACAGAGAAAATTGAAAATAATCCTACAATCTTTTCAATGCTGCTTTAATGTAGACTCCTTTCAAAAACAAAAGCATTCGAAACATAATAGCCTGTAGAACATTGTAAACAGCTTATTTTAGACAGAAATCACATCACTTCTAAAATAGGGTCCATGTACTGTCCAGCAATCAAATAGGGTGAACCAACTGAGTAACGCAGTGGAAGTTTTCCCCCAAGGTTTCAGCTTTTCTTAGAGGATTAAGGTCCAGAAACTCAATTTTTTCAACTAATATATTATCTAGAAAGGGTGGTCTCTTGCTAGTTGGTTCATCATCATGCCAAATCCTAGCACTTTAAAGTACATCTATTTGATAGCTAGAAATTACTGGCCAGAAAAGAAGAGAAAACAACATCCACCTGCAATTAATCAAAAGAAGGGGATTTTTTTCCCCATCATTACTTTCTTGCAAAAAAAAAAAAAATTCAAATACTCTATATTAGAAAAGGAATTTGCTTTATTGTAGTGTTGTGAAAAATCCATTAATCAAACTGAAAGGTAAAGAAATTGCATTTTTACTTTTGTAATGTTTTAATACAAGATTCTTCTATTAAGAAACATAGCTTAGGACACTATTTCTCAGAGATTGATCCTTTCTTAGGAACTCAGAAAATCTTGGTCCTAGTTCTGTGACCTTGGACAAGCTAGTTAATCTCTTACTAACTAATTTCTCCATCTGTAAAGTAGAGATAATCATAATTCCTTTGTCTTGCTTGTCTGCTAGACAATGTGTTTGGGAATAGGAAATGTTACAGACTGTGCTCATACTTCATGCAGCCCAGTGGCCTTAGCCTGTCCTTCTAGATCCTTTCCTAACACCCACTTCTACTCTGCATCTTTTTTATCAATTTCATCTTTGTTTTGCAGGAGCAGAGGAAGCTCTGAACTGCTCTAGGATGGTAAAAGTGAACAGCCAGTCTGACTGCTGATTGCTGTGATTTGATTCTGACGCTCTAGTAAGGCACTGTGTCATGGAGGGTAGGCAGAATTACTGTGCTAAAATACAGACTGACTAAGGTGTAAGAGAAGCCTGGATAAGGAAGCATCTTTGGAAAAGCTAGTTTTTAAAGCTGTCCTTTGCCTAGTTTTTTTTAATCAGTATTACTTGAAAGCATATTCAGCCAAGTTGGGACAATAATGCATGCTTAATAGATTTATTTAGTGTATTTTTATTTTCAGTGCTGTCTATATTGGTAAAAAGGAGCTATGCATATTTCAAAAAGATTACATTAAAGGCAGAATGGAAAAGGTAGCAAACAATAAAGCTTCCTTGACAGCTGGAAGAGGAATAAGTGCTGTTGGTTTCATGAGAGATTCAGAAATCTCCAAACTCTACAACAAGTAGAATGGGGGACTGAGAGCAAGGCCGGCTGTTGATGAACAGCAGCAAGTAATGCTACCCCATGCTTTATGCTTTACTCCTTTTCGCCAAAGCTAAGGACCCTAGAAATCCCCATTTCAGCAGGCTGGCACCCTGTTGTTTTCTGGAAAGACTTTCCTCTTGCTGCCCAGGCCCAGTGGCTTCATGGTCCTGGGCTCTCTGGAAGGAATTCATAAAGAAAAAGCAAGGAGAATTACTGGTATAGCAGCTAGGCCCTGTATGAGAGTCCAGAGGGTGGAGGACTGGACCTCCATCCAGCTTGGGTGGATGTAAAGGAAATTGGGGTGGAGGAAATGTACTGAGAATGGGACCCTCTTAACAAAAAGCTGAGGGGTCAGGTTTAGCTCTACAAGGGCATTCTACTTGTGAAATTATGGCAGAGTGAGGTGCAAGCTGGCACTACATATCTATGGCATACATGCTTGGGCACTTCTCTAGCACTTGCTTGTTCTGCTACTGTGTCATTAATTCTCGTCAGCAGTAGGAGGGAGGAAAAAACCTTAAAATAATTGCTATGAACATCATTTGCATTTAGACGATCACACACTAAAGGTTACACTGAGATTTCCTGTAGATGTGTAGAGGAAGAGCAGTAAAGTCCTGGCTCTCTACAGTTACTGGCAGCGCTCGACTGCTTCCTGCAGGCTAGAACCAGGAATGAGCACTGTTTTCAATATTTATATAATGCTTTTATTTCTCCTATATTTAGATACTGGTTTTAGTTTCACTAACTGCTCCTGCAGCCAATTTCTAGAATTTGAATGAATTCCTAAAAGCCATGGGAGTGTGTGGACTCAGTCTGTGAGGCCCGATGGGATGCAGGATACAATACTCCTCATCCTCAGTTTGGCAGCGTGATGAGATTTAGCTGTCACACTTGCCAGTGGCAGACAGGACAGCCACAGCCCCTTTGTGCCATTCATGTATTATTTGGCACCCCACATGCACACTTCTCATTACAGCAGCCCATCCATAAGCTTTTCCATTTTGAAGAAGATGGCCCCAAGTTGACCGTGACATTGGTAATTAATGTACCCTAGTAGCTGCAGGCAACTTCTCCATACGTCTTAGATACTTTCATCCCTTTCTTAGTAAGCCCACTGCTTTGAGACTGGCTGATCAGTTTTCACACATTTAAACTGTTACATACAAGTGCCAATGTTCCTTCATAATACACCAGGGAGAGACATCAGGAGGTAGAACAACTTTCATTCTTACTTGGGTGTGTTCACCCAGTGATTTGTCACTGCTACCTAGGAGAGAAAAGCAAACACAAAACTGCCAAGTGTATAATCCAAGTCCCAAAGCACTTGGTGTGGAGACACTAATGCTATTTTTAAAGTTGGAGTGTATCTTGTCTTGTGTGCCCAATTTAATACAAATGTACACTTTCCTTCTCTGGTCAAATAAGAAATACTTGAGGGAGTGCCTCTTTCAGTAAGGCCTGCCAGTGCCAGACACTGACTTACCAGTCATGGAAACAGACTAATGCTTTTGTGTTTCCATGGTCAAATCTTGCCTTACTCTGTGAAAGGCTTCTCAATGTCACCTGGCAGGGAAGGCTCTGAATGCGATGCTGTGCCAAGAGCTCTACTGATGTTTCTCATGCGCAGAGTGTTTAAGAGAAACTCAAGTCACAGTCAAAAAGTTCTAGTTGCGCTATGAAGACCAACTTCCCAAACTTCACAGTCACTAAGATCAATCTCATTTACACCACTTTTGTACTACGCATTGCACTTAACCTTCTGCAGAGTGGGATCTGATTTACCCTAGCATGATGCATTAGACTTAGTGTTTGATTCAGGACTAGACAAAAATATGTCTAATGTTATCAATAGAAAAAAGAAGATCACATGTTTGCAATCACTTTGCAATGAATACTGATGAATATTGAACATATTTAATTAATGTACTGTCCTTTTATGAGGCCTTCATAAAAGTTAGGTATAAATGGAAGTATGAATCAAACATCGGGACACTGCAAATAGTGAACAAAGTAGGGCATTGCTAATTATAACAAAAAGAAGTGCTTCAGACTATCAATCTATTTTCTGCAACTAATTTAAGCAAAGGCATTATCTGAGCTCTGTTTTATCAAGCATTGTTTGACATCTCTGGTTTTCTCTGTCATAACACTCTATAACCTCATTCTTGATCTTATAGTGTTCCTAGGATATAAAATATTTGTCCAGTCTTATATGAAGATTAAGAATGAGGGCTTCCTGAAAAAAAACTTAAATCCAAGTGTGCAGACAGTCTTGACACTTTGCTCCTTTCTCCTCTGTGTTCTCCTTTCCTAGAAAGTAAGAGACAGCAGATCTGTCTTGATCCACTCAGATTTTGCTTTAGTTTATTTCTGTTCATTTTAGGGGCCACATGAATCAAATGTTTCTTGCTCATGATAATCAGGTACAGAGCCAAGGGGATACACAGAGAAAGCACCACTGGCTAAGAAATAGTCTGTTGAGAGCTTCAAGAAATACCTGCCTTAAAAGATCAGAACAGAAATCCAAGCATGAGTACCAAAAGTTTAATATAAAATTTTTTTAAAGCATCTAAATTAAGCTTACTGTAGTGCTCTGTATCAATACAAAGGAAATGTTCCTTACAATTTCAAGGATTTTCCCCCCTATTGACCTCGTTCATAATCAATGAGCTGCAGACATACAGGTATTTCTGAGTGATGGAGCAGATCAGAAAAAAATCTCCTGTTGGTATCATATCATGCCACTAACATTGATGGCTTAAAAAATCCAAGTGGAGGCTCTGATGGCCCCACTAATTGCAATCAATGAGATATTGCACTCTTAGTGATAGAGCATGATCATGGAATTTATTATTCCTTGACTTTGCTCTATTATGGGCTACTAACAGGGAATCAAAACAATGTCCTAACATCATGGCTGTAATACACAAATATTAACTAGGAACATGGCACTCCAACCTAATGGAATATGTTCACTATTTCAGGCCTTTCAGATACCGTAAGAGTGAAGGAGTACAGTCAAACTCTTGAAAGTTTACAAAGTATTACGCAACCTTATTCTTCTAGAAATACCATTAAACCATTTATTCCTCCACAGTAAAAGGAGGTGAAAACCTGCCTCCTCCATGATATTTTGACATTTCCATAGCCTGTTCTAGCTTTAATAAAGCCAGAATTAAGGTAAAACACTTGAAACATATGAATTCCCTGAAACTACCACTCAGCTTTCATATGTGAGGGATTTGCAGCCAGAGATTTGATTCAATTTATCTTCTGTTTGAAATACTTTCACCTCTGCCCATTTCCAGGAATTTTACTAGCACAGATGCCAGTGGTGAAGAGGTCTGCACTGTAATCAGGAGCAGATGGAGTCCTATCCAAGCCCATCTAGTTCATGCCGATGCCACCATGAAGATGCAGCAGTATGGACTTCAGTGTAAGCTGTGCCTGGGATCCTGCATGTTTACTTGGGTGGCTCATGGCTTTTAATGCCCTGTCATAGTGCCCTCACTCTTCTTGGCACTGAATCTTGCTTCATGAATCCTTGCCTCGTTATATCAACACCTCTGCACTTCTAATTCTGCATCTGCAGGGCAGACCTAGCCTGGACCATCGTGCATTGCTAGAGGTCTCAGATTCCACAGGGAAAGAGGTTTATTCTGAAGCGCCTGGAAAGAACAAGGAAGCAACTCATATTTCTAGACAAATGTGCTGCTGTTAAAGACTCTTCAGATATAGCACTTACTTGCTTTGCACATTACTGCAAAATTTTCTTATCCCGTCCCTAAGAGATGTTCAGTGTTGTAGTGCTATAGCACCAGACTCACAAGGAAAATACTCTGCAGATGCAGGTTCACTTTGAGAATTCCCTATCTACCTGGCTGGTAATGAATCTTAAATTTTCTCTAGATCATTGCTCATCACCTGAACAAGTACTGAAGAGTAAATGAAAATAGCCATCCATTGAAAAAAAAAATCATTTAATGACTGAAACAAAATGCCATCAGTGCTGTGATAACAGAAGGTTTAAAGTGCATTACTGTAACTTCTCTATACACTTGAGGGCTGGCTACTGGGTCAGATGGTGCAGCAGTCCATGTAATCTCCTGAATGGAAAAAAACTAGGCTCAAAGTGCCAAATAGACACCCACAACATAATATCAGGTAAAACAAACACATACCTCCTATCCCCCCTCACCAAATGGTAGGGAAATAGAGAGAAATTCCAGTCATTTCTCATTACTGTGAAGGTCAGCCTAGCTCGGAAAATTGTTTCTGCTTTACAATTCCCCAAACTGTAGAAAGCAGTTAGAGTTCTGGACAAAAACTAATGTTGCATTCAAAGGGAAAAGAGGCTGATATGGCATTGCTGCAGTAATAAGAGAATTTTTTACTCTTTCCACTTCCCTGTGAACCTAATCAACTGTGACATGAGAAAATATACTGGGCTCACCCAGCCAGAATCTGACTGCCACCTGAAAATGTCCTCAATATTCCACTGTTTGGGAGTTTACAATGATCCTTCCGACATCAATTTTGTACATGTACATCAAAATGCCATTAGAAATGCTTACAAACATCCTGCTCACAGGCCTCCACTCAGACTCCAATCGAAGCCAGGCTGTAAAGACTCCCCAGTGGTTGACTAAAGGTTTCTTTCGATTACTCATATGAAAGCATTTGGTTATGGAAAGGCATCTTGGGGAAGCCTGGGGATCTAAAGATCTCCCCACGCACCTCCCTTGTAAGCACACTTGAATGTCATTAGAAGCAACATATATTGAAGGTCCTTTAAACCTGCCTTTAACATTTAATTAATATCTGTTGACTTACCATGTTTCCTCATTCTCCTTGAGGTTCAGCAAATAAGCCACACCTTCCAAAGGTTGCAAATATGTGGCAGGGAGTAGGAAGGTGCACTGGAAGGAGAGCATGAGAACCCACGGTCTATTTATACTCTCACTCTCAGTTACATGAGTGGGCATGTCCTGGCCATCATATGCATGAATTATTGCGTGCAAAGACCACATACATGATGCAGATGGAAAGTAATTTAGCTTTGATAAATGCTTGGCATATTTAATGCATTATTTAGTGCCACTTTTATTACTTCTCAGTGGTGAAGGGCTGATTAAATCTAATGCAACTGAACAAAATATTATCACATTCTTCTTTTGTTCTGATATTTAGAGGAAATATTACAAGTGTTTGACATATAAATTGAGCATTTGACTGACTTTAATAACCACGTGATCAATAAGAAGTGATA
The DNA here is from genome assembly GCA_013397845.1 of Melanocharis versteri. NCBI lineage: Eukaryota > Metazoa > Chordata > Aves > Passeriformes > Melanocharitidae > Melanocharis > Melanocharis versteri. Next base: position 208,202 of record VZTG01007204.1, on the reverse strand, counting down.
TTTTTACAGCCTAAGTTCAATTTTTAAAGGGCCAGGGGTCATGGATCAAAACAATAAGGTTAAAACTTTATTTTCAGAACCTGTAATTCCTCTTATTTAAAGTCTGTATTGACCTAATATCATTAAAAGTCAAATTTTGCTCATAAAGTTTCAATCCTATTGGAGCTAACATTTTGATATTTAGGGATGTATTTTAGCTGTACTTTCTGGAAGAATTTCAGTGTTTCCTTATCTTAGAATTAGTGTTGAGTGATAGAAAATCACTTATTACCTACATTGAAGATTATTCCTTTTGCTTGGATGATACCATTTATTTAAAAAAAATTCTGATCAATCTGAATCATATATATGCTCGCTATGTATCTTATCTTTCTGAATCAATCATCTTTCCCCCTTAAAGTAGTTTAGGAAATATAATTTCAGTTTTCATGATTATAAAATGAAAATCACCCAGATGCAGTCCAAACAGCAGGCAGTCATCACAGGAAAAGTAGTGCTCATGTTATGCTAAAGTGGCAACTCTCCCATCCAAACAACTGATAGAATATCATCTAACCTATAGGATCAGCCCCTCTTCTCCCAAGAGAGAACAAAGGCAAACCAGTCCTAGTTTGATCTGGAGTGTTTAAATAGCTCCTTGTGGGCTTGCCTAGCACTTATAGAAATTTTTCATTAAAATTTGGAGCAGACAATTCTCAAACAGAAAAGATGTACTTATACATAGTAAGTTACAGTCTTGTAACATTTCTCTGCTGTTGTTTAGAATTGTTTCCTTAGTAAAAGTTAGCATGCACACTGGGACAAATAGAAGGATAAGTTTGCTTTCTGGCCTGATGAACAGTGAACTATTTATATTTCAAGATGGAAAAGTAAAAGCCCTCAAGCATGTATTATTCTGCCAAATCAGGGCATTCACAAGCATGTGGAGACCCTGGTTGAAGCCTCATATCTGAATCAGGTGCAGTGAAAAGCTTGAACCTGAGGCTAAGATACTATTTTATGAGCTGATTTAACTAGATGCCATGAATAGATTTGCTTTTCAGTGTATCTACAGTTTCAACAAAAAAATAATGAAAAAGAGGTCTTGAGTTGTCCAGCTGTTAAAAGAATGCTAGGAATTTTGCAAAGGAACAAGCTATAGGAAAATCAGAGTGGTTATTTCCCTGATGATTATAAACCTCAGCTCTTCAGGTAAATCTCATTTGCTCAGTGCTGGCCCATCTTACTGGTATGACTGACTTTATTTCATAGGGAAAAGCCATATCTGTCAGAAGTGGGAAGTGCACTGATCTTTTCTTTCTCCTCCTCAGGTCATTATGTCATTTCTTTAAGTGCTGAAGCACCCCACGGAAAGTTAAAAACAGCATCCTTATGTGAAGTTTATATTCTATAATTGGATTAATTCACAATATTTTGTTACGATTTTATTTTCAAACATGCTTTAAAATATGTGGCAGAAAAATTTATTGCACTATTATTCTTTCCATTGGAATTGAAACTTTTTGGGCATTTTGATTGTGTTTAGTAAGTGTCTCCTTCCATAAGTTCCCAAAGAAAGTGTTTTGGTAGGACTGAAATTTCCCAGTTTTAAGCGCTTTATTTTGCATCAAATTTCTCAAATGGCATAGGGTTCATGTGCATATGATAAAGTAAAATGAAGGAAATCAGATTTAACAGTTTTATTTTATCCATGCACAGTTTTCTCGGTTGCCCTGTTTTTATTGGGTTTTTTTTCTGATTTGAAGCCGAGTATTTGTAGAGATGATGGAATATCCTTGTGTCTGATTTTTGCCTAATCCTTGTAATAAGACTTTCTCTTGTGAAGGAATCACAAAATCAAATTGCGCATGTCCAGGAAAACATCTGCAAATTTTAGTATCTGTTGCTCAGATGAGGGATAGATTCTCTTTGAAAAGAAGGCAACTTTTTTGGACAGTCCTGGAAAACAGAGCAGCATCTGGCTGACCTTCAAACTTCCAAGTGAGGCTATAACCTGGACTGTGATCTTACATTTTATGGCTTGGAGTAAAGGATGTTGTTCATCTACAGAATCAGATTAAGACTTTCAAAACCACACACTGAAGATGAGGCTTGTATGTCCTTACTGATTCATGAAGGTAAATGGAGATGATATATACTAGTCTTGAGCATTTTTAAGCCCTGTTTAGGTTGATGGTTGTCAAGGAGTATAAAGTCAGAGACCTGGGAGACATGCTACCTTTCACTAGGTGGTTTGAAGTTTCTTTGTAGGTTTTCCATATATACGAATGCTATGCAAGTCATGGTTACAATGAAATAACTGCATGGTACTTAGTGCAAAATGGCAGTAATGACTTTTTCATAAGTAATAGCTACACCAAAGGCATTTCAGATATATATGCTGATATTTCTAACCATTATCCGTATTTTTACTTTGTGAATAATTGCTCTTTCTGCTTGGGACTGTTTCTTTTTCTGCTGAGTCCAGTCCCCTTTTGACCTGCAGACCTCTCAGATAAATATCCCAGGGATATCCTCCCTCTGTTCCAAGACACAAGGTAGTTTAATGATTTGTGAAAGTGTCTGTTTCAGCCTTTAAATAATTGACAGCATTCTGTGTTTTCATCAGAAAACTGTAGTAAATGTCCCTTACAGAAATAAAAGGTAAACTGTTCTTGTAACTTACACTTTATACAACACTACATTCAAAAATAAACAAACAAAAAAAGAATTATCACCTGCTTGACAGGATCACTAATCTTTGGGAGACACAGTTATCTCTTTAGAAGAAAAGAATCAGGCTCTTTTGCTAACAGGCAAGCTGAAACTTACTACTATGGTTCAGCCAGCTACGTATGAAAAACAAACAAACAAAAGGCAGATTTTTCACCTGCCCACCTCTCTTAGGTATTTGGGCTGCCCTCATGACCCACAAGCAATGACACACCCAAGGGTAAAGCAAATGTGCAATTGTCTTCAAAGTCTGTTATTTTTCTTTTAGTTGCTCACCTGGTATCTTGATAGAAACTTCCTATGGGTCAGACCTGGCTCTTAGACCTTCAGTTGCGTGGCTTTGATATAAATGTGCTTTACTGCCTCTTCTACTTTCCTCTTGTTGGACCACTGTAGACTGTCTACACGCAAAGTTTTGTACTTTTACTACTATTTTCCTTAGTGTGTTTTTGCTAACATAATCCTTTGCATCATTAAACTAATGTAAATATGAATTGCTTAGAGGACTTACAAAGTAATTATTATAAAGTTCCTTAATGCTGATATATTAATATGCCCATCTGCGAAGTTATACATTTAAAAGATCAGTAATTCAGATAAACACAGGTTATTGTATGAGCCAGGCTGGCCTGGGCTGACCTTAGTCTGAATTTTGGCATTTGCAAATTGTCAGTTTCCTGTGATAAAACCTATAGACACAAGCAAGGCTTTTCTAAGAAATGCAGAGGTTGAAATCTTTATCTTTATTCCTTTGAAGGCTAAATAATAATTTCTACAGTTCATCTCAATGGTAGTGACTCAGCCCTTCTGAAAATTTGATCAATGCTTATTTAAGAGACTAGCATTAGACTTTTTCACGGTATTATTTAATTTTAACTTGTCTACACTCCTTTAGTCCAAAGGCAAATAGAATATAATTACACTAGGATAGGGAAAATTAGATAACGTTGTAGGCAGCCTTACATTCAAAAATCCCTTTTGTCACTTTCCCTCAATAACTCTGTCAGAGACATACTATTGTATGTCTCAGTCATAATAAAGTGAGATGAAGATTATTCCAAAAAGTAAATGTGCGAGGAAACAACAGGAGGTACACACCAACACAAAGGACGCAATGGCCCACAGCACATGTACTAAAGCAAAGGTATTCATCGGCTCACTATCATAACCACTGGGTTTAAGCCTCTTCACAGATTTCAAAGGATGTTTTAAATTAGCTTAAACTATTGTATGATCAGACTTGCTTAAGAAATGGTTTCTGTTGGACCTCAGCATGCTGAGTAGTGCCAACTTTGGGAACAGTATAATGAAAAGAAAATGAATGAGAACAGGAATACGTTCAGTGTTCTAGCATTTCCTCATTCTTCTGAACCCTTGATGTAGCCAAATATCTTTATATCCACTTCTAAACAAGATTAAAGCTACAATAACATAACACAAAGGTGTATGATAAGCATATTTAACCAGTGCAATAGTTTACCACAAACTTAAAACACTGCCCCAAGATGATACAGACCTTTAATTAAATCAGTCCTCTACAACAAAATGGTGATTATGTTGGGTTAATTTCTGTATATACATAAGCCCTCCATAAATACTTTACTAAATATTTGTTTCATGGCATGGATTTAAGCTTCAGAAGCTTCCCTCTGTTTTTGAAAAATTAATGTGAACATCTTGGAAAAAAGAAAAGGAAAGTAAAACACATCCAGGCCACTAAAATTCTGACTATCCAGCCCCAGGAGTTGTTCTTATACATCTGTAGTTAACTGTGTTAGCACCTCTTAGCTGTTTTCCATTGCCTACACATTACTGATGTTGCTACAGATTAAGACTGAGTTTTAAAGCTGTTTCTATCACTAGTGAGTGAGTGCTTGTTCTCAACACTTTAAAGTGAAGATGTGAACAAACCTTTGAAAAGTGACTGAATATTTCAATGCCAATATATTTTGCATGTAAAATATAAAAATCTCTGTGTGTTTCATTTGAAATCTGATAAATATTTATTATCAATGCTGTTTGCTTTTAATCTGTTCAGGATATCATTCCTCCAGCTCCTTAGTACTTAAACAAAAATGGCATTTACATTACAATATTGCTTGCCAACAATCTCATTTTCTGGTTTAGTCAGCAGCCTTCATGCTTGATTAGTCTTTAATTATACAAATACCTACATATTAAAAAAGTTTTCTTTTTTCCATACTTTGAGCATGTAATTATTTTCTCTTGCATGCAATAACCTTTAATTTTAGGATTAAGCAACTGATTCTCTTTAGTATGGATGGATTTTTTCAAGTGTTAAAGCAAATTTGGGTATTGTATTACGAACAGGAAAATTAACTTTAGGAAAACCTTTCATTAGTGCATTTGACAGCACACTGAGCAGCTGACAGAAACTTCAAAATATTCAATATACTTGAAAACAAAATGGATACCAATTCTAAGTACTCTGAAGTGAACAGCAATACTACTCTGAATTCACTACTCTCAGCAAGAGAGTGATGGGGGCTATGTGATTCCTCCTTTGAATATTCCTCGCTTTTGTAGTATTAGTGTTGCAGCAGTACTTAGAAGCCCAATGCAAGATCAAGGCCTCATTGCATTATATGAAAAACTATAAAGGTTTTCAGTATAAAGTGATCAAACAATGGTAGGAGAATCAACAAAGGAACAGAAAGGCAAAGTGACATCCCAGACAGTGACAGACCTGGGGCTGCAGTCTCATGCTCCTGACTCCAACAACATATTTACTAAACCACTTTGCTTCCTGATGCAAATTATTTGTCAAAAGTGAATTCAGTAAGCAAAGGCATAATTTGATAATGAGATTAGAGCTAAATATGCAGATTTTATATGGCAGTAAAAGAATTCCCTCCCCTTCTTTTCCTGCAGTTTTCACTCATGAGAGCATGGACTGCCGAGTTTGGGTCTACAGGGCTGACATATGTTATCTCTATACCTGCTTTTACATTTGAAGTACCAGTGATTTCCCCCTAGACATAGTCTTTGAATGTCTATGGGGAAAACATCAAGGATTTTTAGAATGGCTTGGTTTTCTCAAGATCTGTTTATTTTTATATTTGTTTTACATGAACTGAAAATTCTGTCAGACACATTTTGATTGCATGGAGAACAAGTTTCAGAGTCGGAAGACAGCTAAAAAAACCCAAACAAGGCAGTTGAAGTTGTATAAAGCTGGGGAGGGAGAAGAGCAGGAAAGCTTCATAATAGCATGTTCAGCTTGCTCCTGTCTCATTTGAGTCCTGCAAGAAACCTTCTGCCTACTTCCCTCGTAGTGGAGTTGAGTCTTGTTATAAAGTAAAAAGTTGCAGACACAGAGTTGGGATGGAAACGCACACAGCATCTTATTCTGGAATGGTGATCAGTGATAAAATTTCAGTCTTTTACAATGCCAATACTGTTTTTTTGTTTTGTTCTGTTTTGTTTTGGTTTTTTCTCTCTTTCCCAGTAGAATAGGCCAGTAGGAATAAAGGCACTGTGAGTAACAAAGACATTTTTTTCTCCCCTCTCCTCCTCCCAACATTTTCCTTTTCTTCCCTAAGATCAGGCCTGTCCTTGAGGAATTCTACACTGATGGAAACTGCATCCTCAGATGAATCCTGGGACTGAGACTGACTTCTCCTTACTTGCCCCTTCCTAGATCTTGATCCCAGTACAACCCTAGTCCTCATCATCTGCCCCACCTGCCCTGTAGCCCATGGAGCACCCTCATTGGCAGCTCTACTTGTCACTCTGTGAGGTGTCCCCAGCTTCCTGGGAAAAGGCCAAAAGGAGATCAGCCCTCTACCATTTTCTGTCCTGTTCCAGGTGGAGCCACCAGTCCACAATGATACCCAAACTGGGACAAGAGCAGTAAGACACAAAGACAGCACTCCAGCTGGATTTGGCTCTCTAGAAGGCTGGAAAGAGAGTTATAGGGTTACTATGGTGAAAATCGCGAACGCGTTAGCAACTAACAATTTTTATATCACTTATTATCACATTCATTCAGAATCATCTTTTAATACCAATTTACTGGCCATCTCTAGCAAAGAGCACCCGTCTGTAATGTGACTGGGCCTATATTTAGGATTTTCTTTGTAGCATCAGTATTTTTGCTAAAAGACTAGGATCCTCCCAAATCTGAGTGCTTCTCCAATGTTTTTTACAAGCACGTAAGTATTTCTTCATAGTTATACAAAGAAATTGCAGAGGTGATTGCTGCTTTAAAAAATCTCATCTCCTTTAAAAACCAAAATGCACCTTTAGTAAAAGGATAATCCTAGCAATATATGAGGTGCTGTTTCCATATGTCAGTTTTTGTCTTCTGGAAACAGCTTTGCCTTCCAGTCTCTTTCACAAACATAACCTAACTTGGTTCTCCAACTGGAATCCTCACAGGATATTAGGTCATGTTTAAGCTATCCGAAATAAGTGAAGTTCCTGTCCTGTGGGAAATTATCTGAAATTATCCTAATTTATCATGCAATTTCTGATGCAAATGAAGATGAAAAATGGAATATTGAAATGTATCAGCAAAAAAACTTGCATTTGAAAATGATTAAGTATTCTAGCAGATTTCAAATCATCACCATGAATTAAAATATTTTCAATTTCTTTTGCTAAGCCAATATTTTTTAGGCAAGTCAGTATAATAATTTTTTAATATACATATTAAGCTGGTTTTAAACAAAAGGTATCCTTAGTTATTTCAATTTACCAGGCCTAGAATAGAAAGATAAAATGAAATTTTGGGCAGGGGAGAAACCAACTTTATAGAATTGCATCATTGATGGAAAAGAAAACCCACTTAGAAAATTCATGAGTAGCCTAAGGTCCTACAGTATCATAATAAAAATTGTGTGTATTTCAGAGGTAAGACTTCTTTTTTTTCTGAGACTCATAGTGACCATCTATCCTTTCTTGCTCTCTTTCCTTTATTTCGTTTCCTTTCTCAGCTGGTGGCAAACTTCTTTATTTCTTGACTTTGTCTTGGATCAGCATCAAAAAATATAGTGGTGCTACAAGACAAGTTTTCCTAAAAATCTTTCAGAGCTTGCTGGTGGAACAGATACTAGGAGAATTGTAGAAGGCTTCTCTTCCAGATGAAAATGTTATGCTGGGGCCCCTTAAGACTCACAACACATCACCTATTATGGATTCAATCAGTGATATGTATATTAAAAAAAATAGGTTGTAATACATAGTAGAATATATGATAAGTACAAAATTTAAAAATAAATTTTAGGATCATCATATCTACAAATTATCAAATCTCGTTGTTGATTTCCTACTTGCTAGGAAGGTGTGTTGGTTTTGCATGACCTCGCTTTTGGTAGTAGGTGGGCCACGGAAGTGGCTTCTGTGAGAAGCTGCTAGAAGCTTCCACCATGTCCAGCAGAGCCAATCCCTGATGGCTCTGAGGATGGACATGCCACTGGCCAAGCCTGGGCCAATTAGAGATGATGGTAACACCTCTGTGATAACATACTTAAGAAGAAAATCAAAACAAAAAGTGTGCGTGAACAGTTTTTTTCTAGCCATAGAAGAGGTGGTGAGAGCATGTGAGAGAAACAACATGGAGACACCAAGGTCAGTGGAGAAAGAGAGGGAGGAGGTGCTCCAGGCATTGGAGCTGAGATTCCTCTGCAGGCCATGGTGAAGAGACCATGGTGAAGCAGCGCATGGGGATCCATGGGGGATGCAGAGATCCACCCGCAGCCTGTGGGGATCCACTGGGAATGCAGAGATCTACCCGCAGCCCGCGGGGGAGGTGCTCACACCAAAGCAGATAGATGCCTGGAGGAGGCTGTGATCCAGTGGGAGACCCAGTGGAAAGAGGGGACCCTTGCTTCCAAGCTGGAGCAGCCTGTCCTTGGAGGACTGCACCCCGTGGAAGAGTGACCCATGCTGCAGCAGTTTTAGGAGGACTGTTTGCCTGTGGGAGGGTCTCACGTTGCAGCAGTTTTGGCAGGACTGCTGCTCATGAGATTTGGAGCCATGCTGGAAAAGTTCACGGAGGACCGTCTCCCGTGGGAGGGACCCCACGGTGTAGCAGGGAAAGACTTCTCTCCCTGAGCAGCAGAACAAAACTTTGGGTGATGAACTGACCAAAACCCCCACGCTCCTGTCTCCTTCTGTTGGTGGGAAGGAGGGAGGAGTTGAGGTAAAAAGGTGTTTTTAAGGGCTTATTTTACTTCTCATTATCCTCCTCTGACTTTGTTAATAATAAATTCACTTTGTACTTCTAAGTTGAGCCTGTTTTGCCCACGCAGTGTTTTCTTCTGGTCCTTATCTCAACTCATGAACCCTTTGTTGAATTTTTTTTCTCTCCTCTGTCCAGCTGTGGCAGGGGAGGGTGAGCGAGCGGCTTTTGTGGTTGCCCGGTGTTTGGTCAGTGTCAAACCATGACAGAAGGACATGTACTGCTAAATGCCCATTTGTTTAAATGATCCTAATTTGCTCATATCCTAACACACAAGGAGTTCTTAGACACGTTTTCTGAATGTGTATGAGGTGGTAACCTCTGATTTATTAATTTTACAGTTTTCACATAATTAATTGTTAATTACTTCAAACAAAAGTAGAAGGTTGGTGGAGAAAGGCAAAAAATGAAACAAGAAGGATTTGGAAAGCTCATGTTCCCAGTGTAACCCCTTTGATAAAAGGATATTTTTTCTTTTGCCTAAATTGTTTCTAGTTGCACCTCTAAGGTCAGAATAAGCCAAGAGAATGAATGGAACAAGCGTCCTGATGGGCTGCCTGAAGCTGCCTGGTGTTACGGATCAGCGTAAAACCAGCTCTCTTTCCTCTGCCTGGGCCGATGTAACTCACTGGAGTGGCAAATTACATCAGACCTACAGCTGTAACCCGACATTATGATTAATTTGATCAGTAATTTCTCCTGTTTTTCATTTTAATCGGTGTGACTATTCTGCTGTGGCAGGTCTTTCAGATCTAATTAAGATAAATTTCAGAGTAAAAGACTTGGCAGAATTTTCGAGTCAAATCCGAGCGTCAAGTGTGAAGACCTGCAGCACTAGTCAATCAATTTCCAGCAAAGACGGCAGACTGTAACTCAGCAATCAACCCATTAACACTTAAGCAAATTTCATAATCTCCAGGCCTGTGCTTAGTTACTCTCTCAAAACATTCTGGCTACCAATAAAAAGGAGAAAGTATTACTTTTCTTAAACACCTGCATCTGCTAAATCCACAACAGAATCCACAAGTGGACACTCTGATAGATCTCAGCAATACTGCCAAAAAAGGCTTAATTTTAAAATATAAGACACGGTCCAGAGCGGCTTTTTCTTTTTTTTTTTTTTTTTCCCTAGCAGTATCTAGGAGCTGAGCAACCTCTTGTAGGTGCTTTTTTGCACAATGAGCCTTAATGATATAACATCAGTTCTATACCACTTACAAAATATTGCTCCTCAGATTCAATAAGACCCAAGCCCACCTGGTTCTCAATGTTCACTCAGTCAACTTGCTTCCAAGTAGAAAAATTATTTTCTTGCAGAACTAGAAACCTGTGATGACTTGCATTTTTTTTTAATATAAAGAGATGAGGGATATGAAAAATAGGAGAAAATAAAGTAATACTTTAAAACATTCTCTACTTTCTTTAAAAATTTTTGGAAATATGAGTGAGAAAATAATTTAAGATAAATGAAAGCTAACCGAACAGATCCACTTGATTTATAAGAGTGTCTGGGGGGCTGTGTCAACTTTTTCTGTCCTTAAGGTCCCCAAGGGTCCTACTCTCTACCTAGAGAGGCTTTGGAAATAGAAGACCGTATGGGATATGTATCCTTTCCCAAATTTGTTCTGGGAGGATGTTATTTATTTATTTTCCCATTTATTAAATACTTCAGTTGCTTTGGGGAGTTTATTAAATGCTCCCATTTCAGAAGCTAGAGCAAGCTGTTTGCTGGGCAAACAGCTCCACTCTCGTCTCCTTCAGAGAATTCTCTAGCAAATGCTTTCTGTTATTAGCCTCAGCATCTGCCTCTTGGGTGCTAATAATGCCAATTGTTTTGCTCAAAGATTAATTTCCTTTGCTTTAAATGTGAGCCAGACACCAGTCCTCCTTGTGATTCTGAAATAGAAACAGCTGCAGGATATATTTGGATGGACCAGACAGCCATAGCTCCGCCTGAGAGGTTTCCTCAGGAAATGAGTAGACTTGCTTATAAAGTCTGTTTGAGAATGTTTAAACATCTCTGCTCTGTTTAAATGCAGAATTAAACAGCTTTCCGGGGGAATTCCCAATGCCTTACAGACCCCAAAAATCAGTGAACTACTGGGAGAAGGAAGACTGCTGAGGAGAAGAAGATCTGGAATTCTGCTCACTGCGTGGATGGACGCAAGTCTTACACACAACTGAAACTAGCTTTTCTGTGGAAATGACACCCATGAATCTCCAGGGAGACATGAATACTAGCAGCCCTCAAACAAACTAGCCGTAGCAGGAAACCAGCTGGCATGTCTCTGCACTGTGCACCAGGGCCAGGGTACAGCACAATGCAGAGGCTATTGAGTGTCCAGCCAGGACAAACTGCTGTGTTGCCTTATCAGAGCAGCCCAGCTTGTGGAAGACCCAGAAAGGAAGAGTATGACTGTGGACGTGCCAGAAGAGGTAAGAGGAAAAGAAGAAAGGAGGGCCTGGAGGCGCTGAAACTCAAACCCAAAGATTTCTCAAGCAAAGTTCAATTTTGTGAACAGTAATGCCTGTGTGGTTCACAGAACTACTGCAGTGGCAAAAAGAAGAGCACAAAACCAAAAGGAGAGTGCCTGAATCACAGCAGCATTTGTAGTGGATAGTAACCGTGTGTGTGCGTGTGTGTGTGTGTGTGTGTGTGGTACATGAGTACCATGACTTCCTAGCCAGTGGAAATTTTTACACAAGTAGTGTCTTGTTCTGCCCATGAAATCACATTTATCAATCCACAAAAATCTTTACAATACTGTAGGAATACACAGAAATCCAAAACTGTCAGTAAACAAGGTATTAAAATCTTTCTGTTTGAAATGAACAGGGGATGAAATAAGCAAAATATTCTCAACAGATCGCCAAGCTTAACTCAATTTAGCTGTCTGCAGGGGACTTTCTATGCCATTAGTTTAGAGCTGAGACCTAGGTCTTGCCAGTATCTCCTGGAGATCCACCCAAGATCAGCACTTCAACTGGCTCGCTCTTACCAGGTGATGGGCATGAACCTTCTTGAATAAATATCTTCTGTACTTGTCTATATCATCTGTCACCTTGTGATGTGGGTTCTCTCACTCCCTATTTATACCAAAAATTAGGAGATTTTGGACAATGGATTCAAAGCACTGCATTTACTCACCATTTATAAAATATTTCTTTGTCAAATTGATTACTAAGTAACTTGGGAACAGATTAAATCAGTCATACATTGCACAGTATCTTATGCAGAAGAGGCTAGATGATTTTAGCAAAGCAAAACAACCCACCAAACTCAGCGGGATTGCTGGTGTCATCAATCAAATTTTCTTAATCTCAGGATTCAATAAGCACAAGTAAAGTACAACAAGTCTTGGATGTGAACACGATCATAAAAGACAGACCATGATCATAATCCTTGAAAAATTGGCCTTTATCAAGCCAACAGAGACTTGGTTGTGACTTCTGTATCTTAAAGATATGGAAATATGCCAAAATCTCAGAAAACAGTGAGATTTCTTCAAAGCTGATTTTTCCTTAATGAGAAGCCAGTGAATGAGGCTGGGTGGAAAGGGAAGGGGCAGTTTGTTTTTTGTGACTGTTGGATCCTCAGACATCTGTGTACATATTCTCCCTCATTTGCAGCTATTTCAGCCTTTCTGCTTTTCTTTCTTCCTTTGTTATAAAAGTGTTGAGTTTCCAAATACATTATTTAAGATTAGTATGAAAATTTAATCTGAAAGAGGTTCTGGTTTTGGTTTCCTAGAGTTTGCTATTACTTGGAAGATTTTTGTGCTGTTGTCATCTCCTCACTTCCCTTCTTCCCTATTTTTATTCTTATTTTTTTCTCACTCATCATCTTCCATCAGCTGCAGTTATTGTAGGTAGACTTCTGTGACAAAAGAGACTCTTTAGGAAAGAGTTCTGAAAATGGTCAGAATAATTTTACAGTAAGAAAATCTCTGGGGGATTTCCTGTTTGTTCCTATTCACACACAAACAGAACAGTAGAAATCATTGAGAATTCTTCTGTTCCTATAGTGTAGCTCTCCCTTTGCAGGTCTGGCTATGTGTACATTCATCTTATCCATATCTCTAAAATATACAGTGAGTGTCAGGACTAGAAGCTAACCCTTTTTTTTGGAGCCAGCTAAGTATATTTTGCTGGTAGAAAGTGCCTTATTCTGGTAGTCAAGCAGAATAATTGGCTACTTAGTACTATGCTCATCTGATTTTACACTGCATATAATCAAGTTCTTATGACTCCAAAATTTTAATTGCATGGAAACTCTGTAAGATGTGGGAACTATCCTTTGAAGTTGCAACACGTTGACCATTCAAGAACCCATATGTTTTGCATGTAATAACACTAAAAATTCACAGGATAAGCATATTTGGAGAAGTATATTTTCCCAGAAGTAAAGGTTTTGAAGTCCTCAACTTACAATGTGAGATAGGTTGTCTTTCACCTCTAGATTCCTTTGTCTCAATCAATAGACACAATGAAAATAAACATCAGACTATGATTATCTTTACGAGGAATTTCACCATTTTAGAAGGGAGGGATGAAAGTCTTCTGTCATCTGCCTGACCCACCACTTCCTGAAAGACAGCTCAGCTTTTAAAAATTCTTCCCTGGTTGTTGTCTATTGCAAATCAACAATGGTTCTAGTTCCCTGGTTCTGCAGTGTTTGGCTTTTACCAGTGTAAATCTGGAGCATCATCACTAATGCTAGCAAGAAATTCATGTCTTGGAACCTAAAGGGAGGTTTTATGTCTTTCTACACAATCAATAAAAGACCCCATAAAAAGTAGTTTTGTAATTACAATCCAGCCCACTGAATCCTGTAAAGAATAGTGATAAAATTAGAGCAGAGTATTGCAGAATAATCTGACAAGAATAATTCTGAGACTTTTAGCTGGGGTACACTGCACCGGCATTATTAATTTCTGATCAGCTAGTAAAGTACCTCACCTACGTATACCTAAGCAAGTCACTTTCATTTAATTTGCCTTCTGAAGGACATGACAGTATCTGTACATTTTGAGATGTAATTGCTGTTATCCTTCAGTTTTTTGAAACAAATACAATCATCCTCCTGAATTACTGACTTTCCATGACAATTTTTTGAGGTTGCATTTTTTAAACTAATATCTTTCAGACAGATCCTGAATAATGTAAGAGGATAAAGCCCACATGAAAAAAGTCAAGAATTCAGAAATGAAATTTTAGCTGTCAAACTTTAACTTGGTTGTTCTTTATTCCCTTAATATTCTTCAAAGAAAATCTATTTCACTCTAGTCCATAAAGAACATTACCCTAGAGGACATAATACCTCTGACTTTTGATTTAGGTTGATTTTTAAGTTGGAGCATTGAACATTAAAAAAATGCCCATTCTTAGCAGTTATTATGCGGAACTGCTGCCAAACATGTGCTCCCTCCTTTTGTTTTTGTTTTTTTTTAACTGCCTGTGTGAAGGAAAATAATTTCAGATCCAGTCCTCAAGATGGATGTACAAGGGTAAAGCAGCCTTTCTCTGAAGGATTTAGAATGGAAAGACAAATTTCATGGAGGAGATCTTACCACTGCTCTGATTTAGAAAAGTACCCAAACAACCATATACAAAGTACAACATGAGTTCCTCTGGAAATATTTCTGTGTCGCTTGTTTGCATATAAAAGTGTCTCAGAATTCTTGGCAATATGACAGAGAGTGCTTGAAGTTTAATTACTTCTAGGGAAGCTTGAGCAGTATTACACTTACTGTAGAAATGCTGTAGAGATGGCTAGAAGGCCAAAGAAATGACCCTACACACATCGCTTAAGGCGACGGCTGAAGTAGTGTGCTCAGTTCTGGCTTCTCTGCTGATTGTCAGTACCCAGCGTATTTGTATCTGTGAACAAACTTTGAGATTTCATGGCTATTTAAATGGTGAGGATCAGAGAAGAAAGACCATTAAAACTACTACAATTTATTAGCAAGTTTTTAATGCTGAGCCAGAACTAACACCTAATGACTTCTAATTTTTTCACTACTGTTCTTAAAGTGTCCCAGTCACGCAATTGGCTTGGCAGCACTGGTTGAGCTCAGGCCAGAAGAAATGCCAGACCTCTCACACTGGTGTCTTTCATTAAGTGTAATCCCAATTCCTAAAATGTTTAAGGGATAGTGTTTGAACTAAAAACACCTCAGTGTACTTGGTTCCGTTGTTTCACTTCTGTTGAGTCTGCCACATCCAAACTGCCCTCAGATGGGTAGTTGTGAGCATAAGGATGCTAAAGAGAGAGATATGCCAAGGAATCTATGTAGAAACATTGTCATTGGCATCTGCCAGGAAAGGTTTTACTTACTTTTATTGTACTTCTGCAAATGAGAGGTGACACGGGGAAGCTAACAGCTGAAAGTGCCTGTAGATCACAGATGAGAGTGGAAATACTCACAGTCAGCTGAGATTTACATTGGGACCAAAGGCTGTATGAGAGTTAAGACTTCAGATTCAGTGTTAGTACAACCCTCTCGAGGTATGTTGTCTGTGATAATCCCACTTCCTCCCTACTCCAACTCTAATTTATGTGTGCATTTGCTTTGTTTGTAGAACTTAATGACTTTTGAAACACAATTTGCAGGCAGTTTTAGCAAAATATAATGTATACAGTTAGTGCACATACATTACAGCTGTACCAAGACAATAAAATGTAACAGAAGCTCCCTTGAAAAAATTTGTGTCTCTGTATGTCAATAATCTGCATACAAAAGAGCTCCAAAGCACTCACTAACATCGTAGATTGGGCATTAAGTGATGCATAAGTAGTCTTTAAGACAATACAGAGAAGAAGCTTTAGAAACATTATTCTCTAAGAAAAAGTTCAGCAAGCAAGGGCACATCTCTTGCAGACTTTTAAGTCTATTATCTAAACCATTTTAAAAAATCAGATTTGATGCAATTTAGTTCAAGATCAGATTAATGCAGGTTTAACTGGCCATATGCAAGAAAAGCTTCTTGTAAACCAATTCCCTTAATTGTCTAAAAAACGATTGTTTAATTATTAAGCTAATGCAGTTTTATTTTTGCAGGAAATGGATCCAAATCCATCAGCGTGGATAAAACATTTTAAGTGGTGTCTCAAAATCTAGAGAATAAAGTTGATGGAGACTTTTCTGGTTTCTAAGTGCAGTTTCACTGCACACGCTGAGAATGAGACTCCACCCACTTCACAGACTACACTGGTATTCAGAATCACACTATTTATGGGTACAGTCAAAGCTGTTCTTGCACAATATGAATGTAGCATGACACATGTAGTGCAAGAACACCCAACTCTAAGAACACAGGACCACTGGATCAGAACTCTCCTGTTTCTGCCCAGGACTTCTAAGATGGGCAGAGCTGAGCATCACTGTGAATGTTGGTGTATTAAAAAATAACCATGTCGTTGAAGTGAGCATCTATGAATGGCATTAACTAGCATCCTTAGCTTTGGAATCTATACTGAGAATCTTAGCAGAAGTATTTTTGATTATTAGCAGGCTAAAAAATAGGACTGCGATTTCAAGAGGAGAGGTAACCCATCCATCCCCTGCACATATCCATCAGCAGAAGCTGACAGTCAGGATCATCTCCTAATGAACTGCTAATATTGTTGTCCTCTTAAGTTGTCATAAAGGGTGACTGCTGGGCAAATGCCATTTGTGAATGTCACATGATGAATCTGTGGAATAAAATTAGAGAATTTTCTATGGGTTTTACAATATGGACTTTAAAAGCAAAAGGCATTTACTCTTCAGGAAGCAGCACCCTAGAACCATCATTAGGTACGCTTTTCTGGTTTATCCGGCCTTTTAGCTGTTCTAAGCTGGATGCCCATAAGGATTGAGTAATATAAGGTGGAATTTCTCAGCCTGTGTTGTCAGAAGGCATAACCTTTACTTGGTTTCCCCTTGCACATGCCGTTTTTAGACCATTAGATATTTGTACGTAGCATCCTACCTGCAATGGATTTGGTGAAGTAAGAGGAGATGGAAGGCCATGCCCTGGTGACTGGCTGGATTTCTGAGGGGAGCTGGAGGACTGTGGGGCTGGAGGTGGTTGGCTCTGGCTCTGGGACTGTGTTTGGCTCTGCTGTGGTGGTGCTGATGGCTGTGGCTGTGATTGCTGGGTCTGCTGGGTTGGCTGTGGAGTCTGTGCCTGCTGAGCTTGCTGCTGCTGCTGGCTTTGCTGCTGCTGCTGCTGTTGATGCTGGAGCTGCTGAAGATGCTGAAGCTGTTGAAGCTGGGAGTTCAGGGATGAGGTAGCTGTGAATTGAAGAGAGGGAAGGGAGTTATACAAGTTTCAGTAATACCTACTGTGTTAAAGATATTCTTGATAAAATTCTGGTTCCGTTACTTTGAGGGCCATACTGCTTACTGAGGACAGCTGGCCCTAGGCTTCAGTATGTGGGAGGAAATTATTCCCATCAATAATAGCCTGTGGTTCTGCCTGCATAATTCTGTGGTAAGAGCCAGACTTCACTGGGGGCAATGAAAGCAAACCTTTGAAAGGGCTAGAAGTCTGCCCACAGGATGGGGCTCAGAACTGAGCAGGATTCTTTGCCCAGACAAGCTTACCAGTGAAGCCAATGGGAATACTACCTGCCTAGAGAAGAGAGGAACAGGTTGTCACTGTACTTGTAAGTATAGCAAGAACCCATAATATGAACCAGTGCTGTTAAAGGAGGAGAAAGCTTTAGTTGTAAAATAAAGGCTATTCTGAAAAGAACTTTGTCATGTCATTATGCAGTAGGTATCAGGAAATAAAACATTCAGCTGTGAAATTTCTTGTGCAATGTCTAGGTAGCAAAAAATACCTAATAAAATGTGTGTGTCTCTGAAATAAGAACTGCTCCTTATAATTCACATCTAAAAGCTATAAATTCTGTCTTGTAACTTGTATTGCTCACTTACTCCTGATAGTTAAGGCCTGTTGTGTTTTGCTAGCATATGCTTCAAACATGATGTTTGGAAGTGCGTGGCTCACATCAATCTGCTGGCACAAAGGAGCAAACTTTATTTCCCAGAGACACTTTCAAATTGACTAGGGCATTCATTAAATTCAGGAAGACAGGAAGTGTGTCATAGGGGTGTCACCAAGGAAGAACAGCTTTAAGCAGCAGCAAGAGGATCATAGAAGACTGATGCTTTCTGGGGTTATGCCCTGAATAAGTCACCTCAGTCTCCAGCCGTACCCATGTTAATCAACATCTTAGGGATTGAATTAGTTAGCTATAAGATCCCAAGAGGAACAGCTTGCAAAGTCATTATGATATTTTTCACTGCTTTGCCAGCACCACCCTGTATTCTGATTTCTATCCACAGAAGCAAAAGTAAACTGAGAATGAATTAAATTTGTTATTTTTAAAATGGCACTCAGATTTCATGGCCAGAAACTTTGTTCACCAAATTATTTATGGACTAGCAGATAAAGCCAAGTCATCTCCACTTTCTTTTCATGCCAACATCCCTATTTCAGCTGTCTATGCCCTGGGGCTGAACCTGAGGTCTTGGTATGACTTCTGAAATCAATGAGCCATAAACTGTAATAAGCAAAAGAAAAAAGAAAAGAAAATGAAGAAATATGAGGCAGAATGGATAATCCAGACAAGGCTGTAAGCAGGAAAAGTGTAAGACTTGATAAGAAGAGCTGTTGGCTCTCCATTCCCATGCTCAAAGCTGCTCTAAATTTCCTTTCAACACAGATGCAGGAATCAAACTAGAAATATGCCTTAACAAGAATTATAGCCTTGTGTATGTGACTTCATACATCTGAATAATAAAAAGGAGGAGGACTGATAACACAAATATATTCCTATCAGGAAAGTTACTCATAGAAGTTTCGTGTTTCAACAGAAAGCAGAGTGACCATCAGAGTAAAAATATGCATGGTATCTCATGCAAAAGAAATCACCCTGGAGAAGTAAGGGAACACTCCCATCAATTTCCCAATGAGAATTTGTGCCTAAATTCCCCAAAGCCAACAGGCCAGTGAGTGGAAATTTATTCCAAGGCATATGAGAACAAAGAAGGTGCCTATGTAAGAAAGCAACTGCATAGATGAATTAATGATTGATAGCGTGAATCAGATGGCAAGGAAAACCATTCACCAATTCTATCTGTAGGTATGTACACAGAGGCAGAAAGACCTTTAGCATTCTCATGAGGAAAAAAAATCTAGACCAGCTCTTTCTATTGTGCAGGCCATTTCTCCACCTGTGATAGCTTAGCAGACTGGATGAACCACTGATAACCAGAACCAAGACTTCAAACTGACCCTTCCTACATCCACAGACTCCAATATAGAAATGAATTAAATTACATCCTACAGAAGCATAACTTCTAATCCACATAGCTCATGGAAAAGAATGAGGGACCATTTTATGTTGTATGTGCACGATTGGACAGGAGACAAAACCTTCTCATCTAGGCCTAGAAAAGCTTTACTTTCAGTACTGCTCAATACTTGAATGTTGGTGAATGCAGGAAGATTGGTATCTCTACCATTCACTTTTGTACTGGAAATGAAAACATTCTTGCTGGGGTGGAAGATATTCCCTGAAGGATAATCTTATTAATGAAGAATAGTTACTTCATGGAAAAGTTTCCAAGTTTATTGCCAGCAACTGCACAAACTTATTCAACTAACTTCTTGTGTTTTCATGTAATTCCTTTAGAAAGCCTCTCTGAAGCCCATCATCAGGCTGAGCTATAAATTGCATTGAAGTGGCTTAGAGAGGTATGATTGTTTAACATGCTGTTGCTAAATAAACAGATAAGGAATTGGAAGAAGGACTGTTAGCTCAGAAAAGGTGTTCTGAACGCCACACAGTAGGTGTACTGTGAAGGTGGATTTAGGGCTCTGGATCATGCCTGCAGTCTGGTGTTCATGCTGCCAGATTGCACTGCCTCTCACAATGTGTGTACTATCTACAGCAGGGGTTGTGTCATATTATTGTTTGCAATCAAATCCAATCCAACTCCCAGAGCTCGCTTGCATAGCGCATCCATTATAAATCATATACCTGTCTAGCATTTGTCACTTTCTGCAGAGCTTGGAGCCTGATGGAATTTCAGGTGATATAACAGTGCTATGTCTGCATGTATAAAAAATAACATGCACTGCCTACCTCACAGGAATCTTTTTTATGACTTACCGGCTAACAGCTGGGTAAAACTTTGACATATTTTAGTGAAAAGTGCTATTTTCACAATTGCATTCAAGAACTAAAAAGGCTTGCAAAGAATTGCAGAAAATTCTTTCTATGGTTAAAAAAGTCAATATAAAGTGCATCACTTTAAAAGAGAAACACAACTGAAAATGCATGCAAGCTATGAAAAACTGTGAGGAAAATCCACAAAAGCTGTGTCACATTTCAACTTTCCCTAAAAAACTACATGTTGAATATATACCAGGTATCCAAGTAAATATAACTAATATCTATTAAGAAACAATGGTGCGAGGGGTTTTAAAAAATATGGTTCAATGAACTTCTTGCTTGTTGCAGAGTTGTGGCAGACTTTCCATGAGGTCATAAACCATGGGGTACCATGGTTTATGATCCTACTTTAAGCAGATTATACTTACTCATAGTATGAAAGCGTTTACATTAGAACAAGAGGCATGGAGTTAAGTGGTGCGAATCGATGGTCAAGAGGCAGTGAAAGCAAACTTTCTGATCTCCTAGGTCATCTACTGCAATACTTGTCACAGACCCCAGGCTACTTTGTGGATTAGAGAAAGTTATGACCTAAGGTACATACTCCTCCTTGACTTTCTTTGGGGGATACCTTAGGCATAGTGTTGCCATGCATTTACAATATTCAAACAAAATGTGTCATTTCATATTCTATTCCTCTGCTGGTTACCTGCACCGGAAACTGAAATGAAATGAAAATGCCCTTCTGCCAAGTAGAGTGTTACAATGGGGAAAATTCACCCCTGATGCAACCATGCTGAAAGAAGCAGTCTGATCCATGGCAGGGGGATGACTGAAGCTTTATCTTAGTGGGCAAACTGAAGAGGGTCTGTCTTCATTTCCCAAGCCTGATTATATTAACTGAAAATAGTAGCAATTGTCCACTGCCTCTGGCTAACATATTGTGACATAAGTAGGGGAATATCCCGGTTATATTTTAAGTTAAAACACATATTTAAAAGTTTAATCATGGTTCTTCAGAAAGCAAGGAACGTAAGTGTGCCCACAAATGTTTATATAATGAAAACAATTTAAAATTAGGACTCCTTTTTCACCTTTTCTTCACAATATAAACTCAGATTCTTAAGACCTCCATAGTGCTTGGCAGAAGATCAAATTAATATTCAGGGATTCAAATTGTATCTAGAATCTGCTCTTGTGGATAAGCTTCACATAATGTCTGATTTATTTTATTAATGTTTTGTGCATGTTTGTTTCTGTGTAAAGAGGAAGGAGGGGTAGGAGTAATAAGAAACAATTTTAGCTTACAAACAATTGTGCTACTCTAGCTTCTATCCTCCTGTTTACATAATTGCATAGTTGCTCTTCTGTGCCTCGATACAATGTACAATGGACTAAAAAGAAGAAAATCATACATTAAACCTTTTCCTATTTGACTGAGCACAGAACTTGACTCCTGCCATATCAAGGGCTTAATGCCTTTTTCCACTTCCTCATTCTTCATGGAGAATGGATTTGCATTGCCTTAAACTGAAAAGTGTAACTAACTTAAGCATCTGGGCTTGCGTTTGAACTGACATGGCCCACTTTTTTTTCCACCTTGTTGTTTCTCTTCTAATGAGGTTTATGCCTTTCTTTTCTTTGAAACAGATTTCTAAAGATTGAATACACACACTGAACAATCTAACGCAAGCCCGCGCTTACATCTTCTCCCTCCTGGGTAATGAGGGGTAGGTTAGCCAAATACCCGTGTTTTTCCATATGCTCAGATTTTCTTTTTGAAAGTAAAATGTGAGTTCTTTTAAAGATGCTAGCATCCTCTTTGTGAAAAAAAATCCCTAAGCGTTGGACTTGTAGCTGAAGAGATTAGTAATGGGATACAGAGCATATTATTTCTAAATCACTGGTTCAAATTCAGCCTAGGTCAATATAGGGAACAAAAGTCATTGCACTTTAATGGTGCTTTTGCATGTTTTCACCTCATAGAAGATGTATTAAATATATAAGAGTTATATTCACACACAGAGATCCACAGAGAGCCTGCCTGCATTGGAAGAAGTTTGCTGCACAGTTAAGGTAATAAATTGATGGTTTCAAACATCTTACGAGGAAGATCAAAAAGACTATGGTCTTGAATGGCATAATTGACGTCTTTATTTGCACTTTCAGCAGAGAGGCTAAGGATGGAAAGAGTACATGGATCAAGTAATCTCCTTGTTCCTAAAGGTGATCCCTCAAGGTTACAGCTGCAAAACACAGATGGGGTTATGGGGAGAAACTTGCATTGCCAATAGTCCTCTGTACCAATTCTGCAGATAAACAGAGGACTTCACTTTCTAGTGTTGTCATATCCAGCGTCATTCATGAGCACTAAATTCACTTTAAAGAATGTAGGCAATAAAAAGGAAGTATTAAGAAGAAAACCATCATAATTTATATGGTGCCTGTGGTGTCTCTACATTTTGATGAATACTGGAACTTCCCTGAAAAATGATCCACTGCATTAAATAAATCTGACATTTTTTTCATTACCAAACCTTAAAATGTACAATAATCCAGTAAAATCTTATGGAAAAAAAGCATAGAAGAAAATGTTCTTCTAAGGTAGAGAGCTTGACTAAGTATCAGGACAAGTATATTTGGAATAATTCCCATTTTAAGATAATCTAGGGGCTATTTTCCTCTAGTTTATGACAACATTCTGTGAGTAAAGTTCCCTGAGTGTATTGTAAAAATTGCATTAACCTATTTAAAATGCTCAAAGGCAAGAACAAGCTGGAGAAATCAGGCTTTAATAAACCATTTGCTTTCTCAGTTCAAAGGGGACCTTATGTCTCATATTGTACAAATGGTTGAAGCATTAACTGGAGTCAGGGTATCATCAAGACACAGGGGATCAATCAGGAGGACTTGTCTTGGGACTCTCATTCCAAGACAGGCAATTAAACATAGTATGACAACACTGTAAGTGTTTGAATGCCAAAGTCTGTGTGTCAAACAAGTAATATCTAGATCTGGTAGATTTCTAAATTTTACCAGCCAACTTTTTTTTTCTGTTTTGTGAAAAAATGACTCTCTCACAGAATGGGGGGTAGGATATTACCATCAAGTCCTTATGCCAGATAAAAGCTGTTTTCTAATTACAGAGTTCAGAACCAGTCTCAGATATTGTCTAAGAACAGAATAGCAAATCAGTTTGAGTGGCATGATATTTCTACAGAGTGGATTTCCAGACCATATTGAGCCCATAAGGATGTTCCTGTGGACCAGAATTTAGGATAACCTCCAAATTCATGGAAAAATTCTTCAGGACTCCTTAGAAAGAAACTAATTGACAGTGAAAAGATTATCATCTAAAGACCAACAGAACCCAATGTAAGATTTCACAGCTGAAGGGATATAACAGGGAATGGATTAATGACACAAAGAAATTAACTTTGAAACAACAGTCTGCTGACTCAGAGAACTATGACCATGATTTATGAGCATAAGACAGCATCTAGGCACATACAACCTTTGATGATAGGAACTGTAGCTTATTTTTGCTCTCCTTGACTCTTTCAGATACTCTAACATTGATGGGACCTAAATTTCAATGACATCTGTGCAGACTAAGTGCTTGACATGCTCAAAGTAGCATTTCTTTCAGAAAAGCAGTGCAACAACATACAGCCTCAGAAGCCTTGGAAGAGGTTGTGCCAAATCCTGTCCTGCAGTTCAGGGAGTCACAGGTCCCCAGTCTACCAGGTATCCTGCCATTTCTCCTGATAGTGTGCCTTTGTGAGGCTTTGGGGCAAAGTCTCATCAAGAGGAGCTTGTTGAACTGCCTGGTGGCTTCAGAGTGTTTTCGCATTCTTTCAGATAATAGATCTGCAGTTGCATCTTCTATAATTGTTTATGGTAAGTGGCTCTTTGGACAAAGAAATATTTATCCAGGTATAGATTCAGCAGTGATTCTTTGAAGATCAGGAATTACAAGAAGTCTCTTCAAATAGTCTTTGAAGTGAGTTATGTTTCCTTAATTAAAGATGCAATTACTGTAAGTGAAATGTACTGGGTATTTTGTACATGTGTGTGTTTGTGTGGGCTTTTTTTAACAATGCAATCAAATAGTGGATCAAAGTGTTTGTGGTTTAAAAGGTTGGTCTGTATGCTGAGTTTGTGAAAGTGTCCTGGGAATGGCAAAGGATAGCATCACATTCTCCCGGCCTCAACCAAGGGAAGCAACACAGGCTACAGTGCCCAGCAGTTGACTAGGTATGAGTGGTGGCTTTCATGTCTCAGACACTCATTATAACCATGTTTCTATTAATTTTCACTTCCAGTCTTTCCTGAAAGCTGGTAGACTTGAAACTCTGTTCTCTATTAAGAACTCCAAGAGTCAAGCACCTGTAAATTCTGTTCCCTGTGTATGAATTCCAGCCAGAGAAGTTAGGTGAACAGCAGTGAGAAGAGGCCATGGAATGACTCAGAAAACAGCAACATATATACTATAAGGAGAAAGGGAAAAAAATGCAGCTCAGCTCAATTCTTCTCTTTACAATCAACAAAACTACAACAGCAAGTACAAGAACTAGGTGCAAAAATGGCAGTTCTACCTTGCTGCACACAAATTCTCTGCTGGAGCAGTGACTTGAGCTTCAACCTTGTTAACAGGGCCTGTTTATCTCAATGTAGCCTTGAACTTCTGCTTTTACCAAGACATGAAAAATTAAAAATAGTAGTAACAGGGTGAAAAAGGTGGGGAAGAACACAAAGCAAAACAAAACACGTGGCTGTAATGCTCGCAGTCCCTGTGCAGGGACTGAACGCCACTCCTCAGCAGCTAGGACACAAATGCAGTACCATGTTGAGTATGGTATTCTTCACCAGTCATGGAAGAATAAAAATGGACTAAAAAATTTTGTCTGAGTCACAAGGGGCATTGCTTTAATAGTTGTGGTCCAGAAGCAATCTCAAGCATGGGTTGGTGAGTGGGTGCTGTGCTAGGTGCTGTAACATCACTATGTGAGCAGAAGATTGAGGTGTTCTTTCCTTAGATGAGGGATCAGTGTTTCTCTAGACTATGCAACTACCTCCACACTAGAAATTATAGAAGAGCTGGGAGGTGAACTTTAATTTGGTAATCATTCATACCACAAGCTATTCCTGAGTGTATGTACCACCAGCAACATACCTCCTGTTTGCCTACTGTTGACTCACAGTAGCTCTATTTTGCTGTCTTTAAGAATCTTCCATGGTTTTTATTATATGCCATGAATAATTAAGAACACTGCATTTAGTTATGTGCATTTGAAAACATATCATAGTATCTGTAGCTGTTTTTATACTATTTAAGCTGACTACAGGTCAGTTTGAGGCAATCTGCCTATATCCCTTTTTCTAGTTTTTTTTTACTTGCAGAGAGATTCAAAACAAAGTTAAACAGAAGGGAAGCAATGGTTCTAGACTGTGCAGTTCGTATTTGACACAGATGGACTGACTACTCAGTTTTAGTGTGCAGTAAAGTGAGAATGGCTGAATATCAGATTTCTTTACTGTCTCTATATCTCATCAGCCAAACATGTTGCTGCTTCAGATGCTAATCCTAGTTTGGCTGTGCTTGGCATCTATCACCTTTGTGCAGCAACAGTGAATTAGCTGCTCTTTGGGTGCTCATGTGCTCCCATCTACCTAATTTCCTGTTCACCAATGAAATAAACAACCCGGTTATTCACACAGATGAACTGCTCATCAGTAAAGAATTTGGGTGGGAGATTTAGGGAGAAGTCAATCCTCATTCACAGAGTGTGAAGTCAGTCACACTTCTATGTTAGGATGAGTCCCATGCACAGCTGAAGAGAAAGACTGGGGAGTCCAGAAAAGCAGCTGCTTTGCACTGCCCAGTCAATGTGCTGTCCACTTCCTGGCTTCCAAAAGCCCATAGAAAACCCCATGCTGTTTGATAATTCGTACATTATTGTACACTGAAAAGTAGAAGTTAATAGTAATCCTTTAAACAAACTCCATCTAGATCTTACTTTGGCTCTTAAGTTGCTTCTTCAAGGTTAATTATTTTTAATTTGAAAGGAACACACAGGAATTAATAAAGGAACTTCCATTTAAATAATGTATTTATATACATGGAGTAGGAGTCCCCAGTTATAGGAGAATAAAATCCAGAGGATGTAAAGGATGAATTTACAATTGACAAAAAATATACTAAAAAATAATTCACTATTTATGTACACGTATTCAGTCCAAACAGAATATTGGCATCCTTTGGATGCAGTAACTAACTAATACCTTATTGCCCTTATCAATGAAAATACTTGTTTTTCCAGACCAGGCAATGGAAGAAAAGCTGAATTCGGTTACTAATCTGTGATTCTCCAAAAAAACTAACAGGAAGCTAGTCTTTGCCTTTCTTAAGGCAACATTGCCCTAATTTTAATGTTCAGAATAATGAAATATTTTAAATAAGAGTTTGTGTCTCATCAGCTGCATGTAAGCTATACCAAATCTGAACGATACTACAAAACACTACCAACACATTAAGGCTGTTATACGTTTTAAATACACCTGGTATTAATGGCATCCTTTTGAGAATTATAGAAGAATCCTCCAGAATTTGCTCTAAAAATACAGAAAATTCATAAGAGAATGTATCCTAACAGGCATATTTTATTCATCCTATAAAAACATACTGGCAGTGATGCATCTGGGTTGTGGGAAATTTCCAAACAACAACTACAATTTTCTTTTAAAATTTTCTTCTGTTATATTTCACCTTTTCATAAAATAATGCAAAAGCTACCTTTAAATTGTAGAGAACTAAGAAAATTTTGATGATAATGAAAATACTGGTCATAATGTGGAATCGATTGCTAATGTATAGCCGTAGACAATGATGTTTGGGGGTGGAGGGCAAGAGGAGAGAATTTGCTGTTCACAAATTTCCTTGCTTTTGAAATTAGTGAATTTCTCATCCTCTTGTGAAAGCCCACTGACAAGTGTAGGTAAAAATACTACACCAATACTGAGCAAACATCATTACTATATTTACTGCACTAACTCCAATGCCAATTAAATGGAGATGAGCTTGTCTCAAAAAAGTGTATTTTAATGAAAAGCCTGGAGCATTCAACAGTACAAAACAAAGAAACACATGTCAGTGCCGATACAAGATCTAGCTTTTTGCTTAAATTAACTTCTAATTTAAAAAGTTAGTGGAAAAAGCACTGATCAAGTGGGATGAACTTTCTGTCATGGCAACCCTGAGAACAAAAGTTGGCACAGTTAGTGCACACGGAAATCTGAAACCACTACTTTAGATTTGTTTTGCCAAGTTTTAACTAAGTAGATACAAAGACTGTTCTTTTCATTTTCAGTGCCAAGGATTTTGTCTTTACTCTGTTGATTTTAATAGCTCGCTCAGAAGCTTGAAAATGAATGTTTCTTCCACCATCAATTTAAAACTTTTTCATTTGCCAGCTATGAATGTTTTCTCTACTGCATGTTTTCAATGAAGCCGAAATGAATATGGGTCCCTTTGATTTTTCATCCAAGTGCCAGGGAGCATGGGGCAAACTATTTTTTCATCTCCATCCTTGAGGCAGAACCAGGTCCAGCATCACATGACCACAACACTACTCCTTTCCTCCCCTCTCTCCCACAGTCTTCAAAGATATGGCCAGTTTTGGACTCAGGTTTGTCTAAAGTCTGCCTGGAAAGACCAGCTCTACAGAGGTTCTCCAGCCTTCTATAGGCTATGGCAACTCCTATGGCCATCATCTCCAGTGATTCAACCACTGTTCTTCTCATACAGAACCTTCTCTTTGTGCACATATGGCCCCAACAGCTTCTCTTCTCTACCAGCTGTAGACACATTTATTTCTTTATAGCTTATGGAACTTTGATGGCACTCCAGCAGTCCTCACCTTTGAACAGAGAACTGAAGCAAATGCAAATCTGGCTAAACATTGTTGTCAGAAAATAATATTATACATGTGATTGTAAGAAAAAACTGTGTAAAAGTTGTGTAAATTCCTGCCTTTATTTTTTCAGGAATGTTTAAGCATTTTTTTTGCCAGTAGCTATTCAATCATTAGAGCTTTTGAGAATTGCATCAGGAAATAGCTAAAAAGATAAGACCCATAAGTGAAGGCTAGTGTTCTGTAAGCAATCTTCCAGTGCAAAATATTTCATTAAGTGGTTTGCAGGATACACTGGTGACCGTTTCATGTATTTGGATTATGAATCACATGGATTTTCGACTCATAAAGAAGCTAATGCCAGGAAAGCATCTTATTTTTTAAAGTTTTACACTGGAAAATTAAGAGTGGAAGCCAAGAACATATGAACTCTGATATTTGTGAATAAACACTGGTCCACAGACCAGTACACACAAACCCAGACGTAATTTTCTTTTTTTTCTTACGCAGCAGTGTTCTTAAATAGATTAATTCTAGCACCTCTTAATCATCTTGCACTGTGAAATGACATCTGACTTCATGCAAAAGAGCTTCAGCTGGGAACTTTTCTGGTTTAACTGATGTCACAATGATTTTCAGATTTGATCATAATATATCCGCAAAATAGGTAAGCTTTAGATGTCTGCATGATTCTATCACTTTTTTCAGCTGCAACTGGGAGTGGCCTTTTTGTTGTGTACTGTCTAATGGGTGCCTTGCAGACCTGCATCTAACTTGACTGAGAGGACTCAGTGTTCCCCCTGTCAATAGCCCTGAGAAGACCACAGGGAAAATGTGCGAGGCACCACCTGCATCTTGTGCCAGCATGGATATGAACACAGAGCAAATGCCACAGAGCAGCTCTCTCCTGCTGAAATTCAGAAGAATGCCATTGCCTTACATACTGATCTGCAACTTTAATTTTCCCACAGAACACTTTAAATAGAAACCACTTTCATAATTTGTAAACACTGCCAAATGTTTGATTCCAGGCTGTTTAAGTGATCAAACCTTCGGGTAGAAAAATAAAATAAATAACAATCAAACCATCAAACAAAGAAAGCAGGTATAAATAATTAAATATGCTGTACTGACACATACTATTCCCATCTGGATGCTGTGCTTCCAAGATATAAAGCGCAGCTCTCCTAATTAGGGAAAAAACATTTTAAAAACATCCTGTATGACAGAACAAGTCAGAGCAGAAACAGGGACTTAGGACTGACTGTCTTACTCGTGAAGATCAGCACCTGGGAATCCACTTCCTATTTCTGAACCTACCAGACCTGCACAGCAGTAAATCTCACTGCCTCACTTTTCTCTTCTATAAAAGAAAAAGAGGGATAATAAACTTCACTTCCCTCGCCACAAGAAGCTAAATTACGGAAGTACAGCAATGTGTGCTAAAATCCTCAAAAAGAAGGGGATCAAAGATACACAAAATTTTATTTCTCCAAGGAAAAGATTGTTGGAGAGCTACCACCTACATGGTGTTAATGAGAGATAGATGATTTAAAAGCACTCATTGTTTTTTCTTACTTCTTGATAATGTCTGGGTAATGTTTTTATTCCTAGCAGCTCATAGAGCTTTTTGAGATCTACAACAAGCAGGATGTCTTTTAAGATGAACTCTCAGCTTAGGCACATTTTAGGCACTTATCACACTGGTTTGAAAGGATACCTCAGAATGAATACCATTCCAGATTTTCTGGAAGATTAATACCTAGATTTCATTGCACACCTCTATGAGCACCTCTATAATCAGAGACACACCAATGGAACTAGCTAAACTAAACTAGCTAATGATAATAACAATAAAAAAATCCAAAACAAAATGTCACCAACAAGACATCAAAGATAATAAAGTGATTCTTCCAGTGCAGGAAGCTCGGCCAGAAAAACAGGAGGATGACAAAATAAAACAAAGAGAGGAAAACAAATTCAAGGGCGATAACTATAGGACCCCAGTGGGCTTGTTATATGAATAGACTGCAGGCAACCACATCCTGCTCCTGTGATGCTTCATAAATTCTATCATCTTGTTAAGAAGCTGAAGACTACTGACCTCACTTCCTCTGCTAATAAGACTGTGCTGCTTTGTGCCCAGACTTTTATGATGCTTACGAAATTTGACCCATTGTGTGGCCCTCCTTCCTTCTTACACCAATGATTACTGCCTCCCAAATTATAGAAGAACAAATGGGAAATGGAGACTTCTCTCCCTCTTTTGTGCAACAGTTCCTTCTTTCCCTCTTCCTAAAGCCTTGTAAAATATTTTTCAGGCTCTCAGGGCCAGTGATGCTAAGACTTGCTTGGTTTCTGAATATATTACAAATAATCACAGTAATAAATCAAGAAATCTGAGTAGATTTCGTGATGTTCACATACGGGTATGACATTTATACATGCCGGAAAGACCTTCATGCATTATAAAGCCTGTGCAGGCAATATTCAGCCATTTTGTCCTAAGAGAACACATAGCAAGTGTCAGAGGGCCAAAGAGAGAGCAGCCGCAAAGGTGTTTTGGAAATACTCTCCAAACACAAAGACTACACAGGCTGTGTATGCAAAAGCTCTCCTTATTGGAGCTCAAAATAGGAGAAAACAACTACTCTTCTCAGCACTTCCTTTTGAAGAGCAAAATGTACAAAGGCAGCAGAGACAAGGTCCAGCCCAGCGGGCTACAGCCCCTCATGATCATGAAAAATCCAGAGAAAGGCAGGCCTGTGATTTTTCCTGCCCATATTTTGCATCATTTTTTTCCCAGTCTAAAAAGGGACAAGACAAATCAAGGCAGTCCTTTTGTCTTTACACATGACAGGGCAAAAATGCGTTCACACCATAAAAAACAGGGAAGGCTTGTCCGTCAGCTGCCTACAGCTTTGAGTGTTCAGTAATGTAAGTGTGTACAAAAGATGTGCCTTCAAAATTTTACAGTATGCAACTTAAAAAACATGATCAACCATTACCTCCTTCTAGTATCTCCACAGAAATCACTGGCACTGGGAAAAAAAAAGTACCAAAACCCAAACCCTCATAGACGCCTTCTTTTCCCACAGACATCCTCTTACCCTTAAAAGTTAAAAACCTCCAATGGTCACCTCTTGCAGCTGGTGGATTACATTACAAATGTCATTACTGAATACCCTTACTCTTAGTATCTCAAAACAAAAATGCTGCAAATAAAAATACACAAATCAACATGGCTGACGAGGACAGTAAGACCAAATTCTTCTCCAGGTTTCACAGAGCAATGAGGACAGTGTCATGGAATTTGCACTTCTGAAACAATGAGGAAAATGCAGCCTTTACTTACGTAGTTCTAAGAGCTCTGTGTCTTTTGGAGATGACTTTCTCTTTGCTTCAGTTGTGCCACTAATGCTGCTGAGCACTTGCTTTGCCCCCCTTAATAGATAACACAGCAGACATCCACTGTCTAGACTTACTGTCCTTTCCAGTAAGGAAGGTATGCAAATTCTTAGTAGCCTACACAGCAATAAAACTTCAAACAAAACAGTAAAAAACAAATCAAACCAAAATGAAATACTATAACAAGTCCCAAAATCCTGGTTTCTTCCTGCCTTTTTCATAGCTCCTATATGGGATCAAGTATCATCTTTATTGTGTTGTCACTCTTATTAAGCAAAGGCAACTTATATTTAAGAATTTCATTATTTTCTTTTCTACATTACATAAGATGACATTAGGAGCCTGCTTAGTGTTCTCGGACAGATCCAATCTGTTCTGCCTTGCACAGTCCAGTGACCGACTTGACTGACATTCCAAAATGGCCCTGTGGAGCATTAGGTACCATCACCAGCTGTTCCACATGGCTCTTTGTGCCAGGGACACTGCACAGCGCACAGAATACTTGAACACTTACAGGAGGAGGGTGCACACACTTGGACTATGTACAGGAAGGAAGGAAGGAAGGAAGGAAGGAAGGAAGGAAGGTAAAGATCCAGAGTCAAATGTGAGTGGCACAGCTATAATTCTTTATGAAGTAGCAGGTAAGTTTGATTGTCAAGGGTCAAAAGGCTAGGTCAAACTCTGCTCATTTGTCAGCTGAATGTCATTTTTGTTTTCCATGTCACCAGATAGCTTTTAAAAAAATGCAACTCCTTCCTCATTATCTAGGCCTTGGGTCCCTTCCTGCCGTCGAGTATTAATGAAACTGTGCTTCAAGCCTGGCCTTCATCTTTGAGGTTCTTCTTCATGTAATTCTTCCCTTTCTTAAGTACTACAGACTGAGGACAATTTTAAAGATTGCAGTCTCACACAGAGTAGTTGGAAAATTGCTGCTACAGTGAGAATGATTTGAAAACGTACATGCGGTATAAATGTCTGAATGAACAAAAGTGTAAATAAATCATAGCAAGTCCAAAGTCTATACAACGATGTAATTGAATCATGGTTAAATCTCTGCAACTCAAATGGAATCCTTAAAAAAACATGATGCAATATTTTGAAATAATTTATGAAAACCCCACCACCACACTTTTTTGTTATAATTACTAGCTATGCACCACTGGAATAATGTTAATACTGAAATTATCCATCAATTTACTGTGAATATGATTTATATATGCCTGATTCAGGTAAAAATACAGCAAATAATTCCCTTTTAAAAATTAATCATCTAAATTAATTGACGTTAAATTACACCTATATTGTAAAGTTTCAGCTGGCTTGAAATGGGATGCCACCCAAAGGATGCTTCCTCAAATAAAACCATTTTGTGTCAAAGGTAAGTTTAGGTGGAGTTATCCTCTTGCGAATTTATATAAAGGCAATACTCATGTGTTTATTCAGTGCTTTTCACAAAGGGATCTCAGGGTAAATTACATAAATAATTAAACCTCCTCTAAAGACTATCCCTATGAGAACTACTTCTGTGTTTACAGTAACAGAATCAGGAACCATTTGGTGACAGAATGAGAGGATTTCCTAAATTAATTTTCATCAAACACATTGCTGAACAGGGTGGTTTAAGTATGTCGACTGATTGACATAATACCTCCTTTTAGCTAGAAAAATTACCTTTTAAAATATTTATAATTACTCTTGGGCAAAAACATCCTGAAATTCTGTGCGAAATTGGCATAGAGTAACATTTCACACAAGTCCAATTTCCCTGCACAAGCAAATGTGGTGACTTCAGTGAAACTATCTGCACAAATGGCATCTCAGACAGGGAATTCAAAATGTTTCATGAACAAGATCAGTTTTAACTGTGAAGAGCAGATAAAAATAAATGATAGCTCAAAACAAAAGAAAAGGTTTCAAAACGCTTTGTGTGCTCTCCATCTATAACTTGGGAGAGCTATTTCAAGGCCTGCTGCAAGAACACATGCTAGTCTCTGTTTGCGTCCAGCCACAGACAGAGGATAATACCCATTTTAAGTGTACAGAATTCAGCTGACAGCATAATGAATCACATAATTATTTAAAATAGGCGCAAGAGGTTTACAAGTTGAAAGTAATTAGTTAATCCAAACCCTGAGAGCACCTGACTCTCCTGTGATATTCAAAAGTCAACAGTGATGTTTAAAACAGATCAATTTTAGGAACTTCTGGTATTTTTTGACCTGACTAGGTTTTCAGGGCATGCAAAATATGACGTGCTTTCAAAATGTTAGCCAGAACAACTCAGTTTTGATAAAAGTATAGGAAATTTCAACAACATAAAAGGAGAACAGTGAAGGGAAATAAAGAGAAAAAACATTATTATACAAAGCTAAGTTTTCCTTCTGGATGTTTTTTCACTCCGAGTTCCATTAGCAACAAAATTTGACTTCTGAAGTTTGAGGTCAGATGAGAATGGCAATAATTAGAATTTGAATAGAAGGCTTTTCATTAAAATAGTTTTGCTTAGAGCATTGTGTTTGACTGTACATTGCATGTCTAGCCATATTGCAATGTGGACACTCTTCTGCACGCATGCTGCAGTGTATCAGTTTAAAACACAGAGTACTCTACACCACTATGTGAGAAGCAGAACTAAAGGATCAGTCCCAGTATGTAGAGAAAAGTAATTGTAAAACAGAGCTGGGCTGTGTCTAGGAGAGCCTCTGTTTATTATGTAAAATGACTGATTATATTAAACCATCTGGGTTTTGTATGGGGCCTTGTTCACTGAAATATTAATAGATGACATTTAGCTAAACAGTACAACAGAACCATGAGAGTGTGCTGAGAACTGTCGCAATAAACACACTTTACTTCCTCCAATAAATACTAATTCATAGCAGGTTGTTACCAAACTGTCATGCTTTTACCTGAGAAGTAACAGGCTTCTCAACTACCCGCAGCTCTTAGAAATTACACAATTGTTTTGTTTGGTGGTTTTGTTTTTGGTTTTTTTTTCGTTTGTTTCATCTAGCACAGAAACTGAGGAGGCAGTGAGTCCTTTGTCTCTCAGACAGGAGCAGAGAGAATCGTCAGGTCCCTGTGGATATAACACAGGCAGCTGCTCTCGTCAGTACTCTGGAAGCAACACAAATTGTCAAGCACTACTTCCAGGTGTGGTGAAACAAAGTTTCAGCTCCGTAAGTGCACTGCTCCCCTCAATGAGCTGAGGAACATTTGTTAATTGCACAGAGCACGATAACAAATGCTACATTTTTTGTGAAGAAGATAAGATGCTACGTGAGCCTTCACACCTGCTGAAAGTCAGTTAGTTCACCTATAGCACTTTCACTTGCTTCTTTCTTCATACACTTAACTTGCCACTTTGCTTCTTCCTTTAACAAAAAATTACCTTTTAAATTTTCTTTTGTTTATATTTCCCCCCCCTCTGTTTTCTTTCATTCTGTACTTCCTCAGAGATCCCTGTATGGATTTGCTGGTGACCATCAGGGAGCACCTTTACAACTCTCATTGCATGAAACTGAACCATATAAGTGAAAAGCAGTTGCATTCCTCTCAATTTTGGAAATGGCAGTTTGAAAGCTGTCCATTGAGTTGAATTTTTAAAAAAGTTCTATGCTCTTTTCCATGTTATTGAATGCTTCAGTTTTACAGGGAGACAATGAACTAAATTTTATTCTCATCTGCTTGAGGACTCTTCCATGGTTTTCGGTCTTCCAGTTGTTGTATAATTATATACTGAAGGAGAAAACAGTAGTAAGCTGCTCTATCCTTATATAGGCTATTAGAAACACTTTCTTCTCACTATTGCTTTAATCAGACACTGATGGCTTTTCTACTACAGCCTTCCCTGCCTGCCTGGTTCTTACATGTTATTTTTAATACTGATGCTCATGTAACTTAAACCCATTTCTAAGCCAACTTTTCCTCACAGAAATTTGTCCTCTTACCTCCAATTTCTTTCTTTTGCTGTTTTCTGCAGTATTATGCTCATGATAATGGCTTTGCTATTGTGACATGAATAACACTTCTCTGTCTGAATTCATTCTTCTGCTTAGCTGTGTGTCAATTCTACAGTTCGCAGATCCATGTAATACAAAATACCATCACTTTTCCCTGTCATTAGAACCTTATGCCAAGCCTGTTTCCTAAGTGGCTGAGTACCTTTTCACCCCATCTGCATATGCCATCCCATCTCATCCCCAATCCTGCTTCATAGCTTACACATGATGTGTATTTCTGCTTTCAGAATTTTTTGAGGTTTTGAACCTTAATGTATTGACTGAATTGAACTGTATTCAGTTGCTTAAGGTTTACATTTTCTTCATGAAATTTACATTTACTTGCCACTCCAGCAATTTCACGGCTCTCTCCAATCATTACTTGGCCCTGATACTACCTTTATTTCCCCCTCTAATCTACCATGATGACCTCCAGGTTTATGGCAAAACAGCATGAAATAACATATATGTTCTGATCATGATGAATTATCTTTTTCAATACATCCCTCCCTTCTTTATCTGTGCTTTAGGAGTCCTCAAGGCAATCCTAAAACTCTACACCATGAATTATGCAAATTAATTCCAAACTGGATTTTCTAAAGAATCGAGGAACCAACAAGCATGGACTTTGCAAGACAGAAGGGAAGGGTCTAGAAGGCTATAGTGAGAGTCATTAAAATAAACATGGGCTTGTGAGCAACAAGCAATATAGGGTTATTATTTGTTTGGCATCGAAAGAGGCCAGAATTGGGCAAACCCAACAAAATGAACCTTAATAGCAATATTGTCCCTGAAAATGAGGCATTTAACAGATTTGTTCTAAAATTGACTTTGGAAAAATCTCTGTACATATAACTGTCTCGGTTTTGAGACAAATTTTAGGAGGAAATGTCCTGAAATTAACGTCTCCTCTAAAGAAGGCAGGTTTTGGCACTCTCTCCCCCATCGATACAAAAGGAATTTTCTTGGAGGAAAGTGAAAAAACCAGTTTATTTAACAAGCAGAGTGCCCACAGGCACGGGAAAAAAAAGAATAACTGTTAATATTGAACCTTCTCACTGTGGAGAAAGCTGGTGGATTTAGAGCTTTTTCTTTAGCTGTGGCTCAGCTTCCCCCGAGGTCCGGAGCTGGGATGCAGCATCCTGGGGTCTCCCTGCCAGCACTCACAGCAATTGGCTCCCACCGATGATCTGGTTCTCGGAGCAGAGCTAAGCCGAACAGTTCCAGAAGAAGAAGCCACAGTCCTGGGAAAAACTTCTTGCCTCAGCTAACAAAAAGAAGCTAGCTAAAAGCAAAGAACGTAGTCCCTCCCCACTGCAGAGCCGAGAAGCATGGAGGAGTGTGTGTGAGCCTGAACACAAACCGCGGTGAGGAATTCCTCCAGCTCCCCTCACTTTCCCCCCGGGCCCAGCTTAAAGTTATAGGACCCATTTCTGGGCATAAAGCGGACAATGGGGAATACAGTATTGTCATAAAATCACCCTAAGACAATAACCAACAACTGGCGAACTCAGAGTTCTTCCACCTGCTTCACAGCCAAAATCAGCATTTAAAAATTAAAATATCATGAGGGGTATTCCCACTTCAAATTATTGCTGCCCCTAAGATTTTTTTCTGTTATTAAGTGGCTACTTAATAAGTGTGAGAGAACAAGCAGAATGTGAGGAAAAGAACAACAGGGCAGAGGACTATGGATATCGCTTTATTGCATTCTAATATAATTTTTAGCACTGAATTGAAAGCTCTCTAAATACTCAAATCATAAGCCAGATGATGCAGTTATCACTTGAGCATAATTCCTATTCAATGAAGGAAATTTGCCTGAGTAACGACTGTAAGAACCTATACGCTTCCCTTGTTACAAGATTATTCTTTATGCCTCACATGTATCATGAGTAGCTGGGGCAGACAACTACATAAAAAAATCACTTAAAGAAAGATCACGGACAGATATGATTTCTTAGAATTGGGATGTAGGGCTTTATAAGAACTTTAATCAGAAAGCTGTGGATTGTATGAATTTGTTACTTTCATTTTGACACTAAATGGATATTTAATATGACTACTATTATTTGTCACAAATGCACATAAGCAAGGCTGAAGGACTGATATGCAGAGACCTGAAATAGATTTCTTCAACGAGAATCTTTGCATTTTTGCAGTCATAGCAATACTGCTATTTTAAGAAATGAGGATCAAATTAAATGTTTACTGCTGTAACAATGTTGCCAACAATGTCAGTAAATTTATGAACAGTTTATAATTTTAACTGTCCTCTAGACATTGGGTCATATGTGCATTAAAGTAGTCATAATAACCTGTCAGTAAAAATCTCCTGTAGCACATTCATAGAAAAAAAATGTTTGCAAATTCAGCAGCTCACTTATATACTAGCAGAACAGTTTCTCCCATGAAGTGGTGCAGCCAACCCCTCCAAAAAACCATTTCATTTTGACCTGATGTGCTGAGATTTTAAGACTTTTTTTTTCATTTCCAGAATTCCTATTCAGAATTCACCAAGTACCACTCTTAAAATACAGACATTGATTAGGAAATTGCCTGCTCTTGCCCTTAGGTCTCTCCCCCAGAGAAATAAACAACTACTCATCTTTGACACAGGAGTTACTATGTGTTGCCTAAATTCAGTAGTGTGCAGAAAGTAAGAGGCTTTCCAAATACTTTTGGAGGCAGAATTCAACAACCTAAAGCCTGCCAGTCAGTGCGTTGCCACTGTAGCTACAACTTCCTCATGGTTTGTACACCCTCATGTTCTCTTCTCCTCTTCAGCTCTGCTCTCCCCCCTGCTGCAGTAAGCTACTTTTTGTAGGATCAGGCCCACCACACTGCTCTTGCTGTTTAATCTCAGAAAGCAGAATGGTTTTCAGGCCTGAATCCTTCCATGATGTCACCTAGCAGAGTACTGAAATCTCAAATATTATCCATAAGTCAGTCATTCCCAGTGCTACTTGTCCCTCCTGGCAGGGTCACAGCACCAGCAAGGTCAGCAACAATCTAAAGTGCAATGTTCACTCACTAAAACAGAGCCTTCCCCTCTTACTGGCTTAAAGAACACAGAAAATGGGAGTGAAAGCATCAGCTTTGAACACTTTGAACATTCTGCAGTGAGATGTCACTTGCTGAGACATTAGAAAACGATACTTTTCTCACACACAGGCACACCAGCTAATTTGTGAGTTTTATGTTTACCTTTGAGAGGAAGAATTGCCTCAGCCCAGACCATTACACAAAGTGGATTAAAACAGTCATGCAGCAGGTCTGCTGATGCCTTTTTTCAGAGGCAGTATTCATGCTGTGGTCAAGGCAAGCCCAAAGAAGGTGACCCCAGTATCCCTGCCTAACAAGCATCCTCTCTCATACTAGCAAATTAAAGATTACTTGCTTCCAATTCAACAAAAATGAGGCGAGCTTACTTTTGCCTGGGCAGTGCCTCTGCAACAGTCAACAAGTATTTAAACTGAGCATTTAGAAGTTTCAGGCTGTGTGCTTTTCTTTCTATGCCTTGCTTTAAAAATCCCAAACAAATCCAACGTGAAACAGCCACTGATGGAGACCCATTGAAGACAGTTAGAAAACCAGCTAAATGTGCATGGACAGTTACATAAAGCCAAGTTCAGGTGAGGATATTTCTCTCCAGCTCCAAATGGAAGTTTATAATGTTGGGGAAAAAAAGACTGTTCTTGATTCCAGCCCCATATTTAATGCCTCCAGAATTAAGAACTGTGTTTTCTCCAGACACCAGCTATTCAATCCACATTGCCAAGTACAAATTTGGCTGCTCTGTCTCTAATTTACTAAGGTTATTGGTAAAGTTATTAAGCACATATCCTGGATATAAGAACATACAAACCCCCCACATCTCCACTGAGTTTAAACAGACTACTTCTAAATTATGGATGTTAAATAACATTCTGGTTGGATCCCTAAAGACTCCAACTATGAAAAAAAAAGAACCTTTTTTTCTACTGAAGCCAAACTTCATTCTCAACACGTTACATAAAAATTCCTGTTCCTTTGGTTAAATCACCACAGAAACACAAAGAATTCACTAATAAAGATACATCTTGAAGTAAAGCCTGCCGACTCATGATGACCAGACATCCTTGAGCAACTCCGCTATTCTTCTCTGTTACATCCATTTACACAGCTTCATCCATTTGTACATCCTGTGTTTCGGGCCTTATCCAGAAGTCAGTTCTTGCACAAAAAATTTATCAGTGAGATTACTGTCAGACATCATTTTCTGAAGGAGGTCAATGCTGGAGACTAGACATTAAGGTAGATGGATTCCTGATCCAATACAATATGGCAATTTCTGTATCCTTAGACTCACAAAATGACTCACTTTTCAGCTGGAATGGTGCTTTACTGCCACAGCAGTGTGCCTGGCTGAACTTATGGAAGTTGTCTTTTTGCATGTGACTGAAATTACTTTAGTGTACTACATACCACTCTTTGGTGTGCACTTAATGAGAA
The DNA here is from genome assembly GCA_013397845.1 of Melanocharis versteri. Classification (NCBI taxonomy): domain Eukaryota; kingdom Metazoa; phylum Chordata; class Aves; order Passeriformes; family Melanocharitidae; genus Melanocharis; species Melanocharis versteri. The sequence goes on along the minus strand of VZTG01007204.1, from coordinate 168,296 downwards.
TTATGGTACGCCTGGTCCCTGCCCCATCAATCCTTGGTTGCTGGTATAAAAAGGACAGCCAGGAAGCTGTCCCAGATTGGAATCTGTGACTTCTTTCTCTTCTGTCCCAGAATATACCGTATGGTTCTGACAATTCAAAAAATAGGAATTATAGAGATAATACGTAGGCACAGTTATGGTGCATTGACTTGGTCAGCTGCATAGCCATTAAATGGCTTTATGACTCCCTTTTCTGGTACAGAACAACTTCAGGTTAAGGAGCAATCAGTTTAGTTATCTTTTTTCAGCTTAAAAGTAACAACAGTACATTTCTAGCATATTGGAGGATAGTTATATTCCAAGAAAAGCCCAGTAACATACAGTGAATACATACCTTCCTTCCATTATTACCTTCTTTCCAGTATTACTGAAAATTGTTCCATGGGAAAATTATTCCTTATGTGAACACTTCCCAGTGCAGTATTGTTCTCGCTGAGAACATGGATATTATATTGACAGGAATGCTTCTCAGCAAGAATAGAGCACAGTGAGCATGCAACTGTGATAATTCAGAGTCACCTATGGAGCTGCACCTGCAGTATTCACTTTGCTGGCAGAATATTAAGAACTGTTGCTTTTCATCTAATTTCATGGCTCTGAAATAATTCCCTGGATATAGGAAAATATTCATGGCACCAGCTGAACACAAAGCAAATGATCCTAGCTCTTCAATCCAGGTGGGTGAATTCCCTCTGACCTATCTGTACAGACTAACACAAATGATCCATCACACGGCTAGCACTGACACACGTTAGGTGCTTGGCAGGTGGAAGATGGCACATTGTTTTGCATGGCACATCAGAATTGACCCTTCAAAGCCTGAGACTATTTGGTCTTTTGGTTACAACCCAACCTAGTAATGAAGTAATGACTTGTGGTAGCACTTGCTACATTAATATTTTTGTGTGGTAACAGATGCTGGATACTTGATGGCTGCTGCATTGTGGCTCAGACTGGTATTAAAGTGAAAACTCAGAGATCTTGATCTACTACACCTACTTGACATAGCTGCTAATTTTCTCTTTTTCAACGCAAACTTCCTTGTCGTTCCATCACTCTCTGTTTCCAGTCTCCTTCCTAGGCAAAAGTCAGAGATGTGGTTAGGGACCTATGTTAATTGCCCAGCATGAGAATACTGCATTCTTGCATTGTGGCACACAGATATCACCTTAATTACTTGCTGCTTTCCATACATTCTTATTGGTTTTCCTTCTTCTCCTAAAATTTTTTCATGTCTTGTTTTGTTTTGTTTTGTTCTGTTTTGTTTTTTACCAAGCCCTTTCAGGTTATTTGCATCTCCTGTTACACCTTCAGCAATAGTCCCAAAGAAGTTTTTCCTACCCCATTGTCCCATTCAATCTGTTTCATCTTCTCTCCTTTTTGGATTATGTTTGCAACTAAAGGCTTGCTGTCCGCAGAACATGATTGATTCAAAGTCATAAACATGCATGATGTTTTGCAGAAAAATAAAATAGACAGATTTCTGCCATGACGAATTTACATTGCAAAAATTACTTTATTCTCTTCTCTAATTCTCCTCTTTTTCTGTCAAGATTGACATCACCTCAATCCCTTCTCCTCAGGCCTCCAAGGTAATCTCTAATTGATACTTTGCTCTGGCAAGAATACTTTGTTTATGACTGACCTTCATAATTTGCTTTGTTCCTCACTGGGCAAAACTGCCTTTCTCATCTCTGCCTTTCTGACTATTCGTAGTTATTTGTGGGACTGCTTCAGCCTTTTTCTTTTCCCTGTATTGCAGAAGGATTCTCCGAAATCAGCAACTATTACTCTCCCCTCACATGAATGATCTTACTTCACCTGTCTACGCTTCCACACCAAGCACATCTCTCATTACTTTCCAAATCTCATTGTGCTTGACTGTAATATTAAAATTAGTTTTCTCAAATATCCTCTATACAACTCTTGCCATCTAAAAATCTCTCCTTTTTTAGCCCTTTTCCCATCCTAGTTCTGGCTTCTCACCTTCTAGTCACCTAGAAGTCACCTAGTCGTCTGTTACCCAGTGATGTTCACCAAGTTTCCTGCTCTCAGTCTGGAACTCTTAAATACTCCTCACTTAGATGGTCCATACCTCACTCAGGAGCCTTCGTTCTTGAGTCCTCTGCAAAGGTCAACCACTTACTGCCACTGCCATATGAATTGTACTGCACACATTTGTAGGTTTGTTTTTTTTCTGAGGCTGAGGTTGCTATGGTTTCAAAACAGTTAGGATGCCTCTTCCTTTCAGTTTATGGAAACTCAATCCCTGCTCTTTGTTGCAGTGTAAAGGTTGCAAAGTGTTTTACAAAACAATGCAGTGAATTGACAAGGCAAAGGTAAGCAGTGTACTTGGACTTGGGAAAAATACACTCTGGAAGCTTCATATTTAAATAGTAGTAGTCTTCATTACAGCTGTGCTGTCATTAGAGAAACACAGAATTAAATCCATAGTCAAGGGATACTGGAGCCTAAATCCCAGTCAAACATCAGGAAGTGCTGAATTACATCAAAGGATGCAACATAAACGGGAAAATGCTTCAGAAAGTGGTTAATTTCAGTTACAATTTCCTTGTACCTTTAAGTTCTGTAAAATGTGGGTTATTTGCTCATTATAAAAGCCCTGGTAGGAGTCTGTTAAAAAACAACCCGTCAGGGCAGGATGCTTTTGTCAGATGTATTTGCATTTAATATATGAAGTGGGGGAGGGGAGAGATGGAAGAGGTGACAAATTATGGGATAAATTTTTATAGTTAAGTAGTAAAAAAAAATACCAACCTACAACAAAACAATCAATCAATCAGAGTTCCTAACACATGTTGGCAATTCTTTAAAACTAAAAATATATTGTATATAAAAAGCAGTAACCCTAATTTGGACCTCCTAATAACTGGTGAAGATGAATTAACATCTTAACATCATGCTGGGGAGCGATGAGGAACCGGAGATCATGACGAGATTAGGTTCATCAGGTTCCTGATGCCGTATAAAGAACTGAACTCTTACTAATATCCGCATCTGAGGATTCAAAAGAGAAATTACAAAAATTGGAATAAGAACAAACCCTGACTAGGAGATAAAAATATATAGGAAAAATATGAGGAAAATCATAATTTGTTAGCAAACAGGCATAATTAAGAATTGTTCTGTAAATAGGAAGCTAAACAGACTTCAATCCCAATAAAAGTAATGAAAAATATGGTATTGGATTCTCTTAATTAAGAAACAGGAAAATAAATAGCACAAATCAATGTGGCTTTATGAAAAAAAGGCTTAGATGGACAAGCCTGACTACAGTCTTCAAGAGAGCTACCAGTTTGTTGTACAAAGAAATTGTGATGACATGAACTTCTCAGATTTCTTTTTAGAAAATCAGGCATATACCATAACAATACAGTACATGTCAAATGGATTAAGAACTAGCTAACTGACAGTTTGACACTTGGGCATAATTCTCTGAAAGGGGTATTTTTAACAGTCTCTGCATGGATCAAAACAAGACACAGAAGAATACGACCCCTGCAATGCCCAAAGAGGTTTACATTTTCTCTCATAATTAATATTGTTATCTAACAAGAAAAAATATAAGCACAACAGCATAATATTGGGCAGTAATAAAAGATAACCTGACTCACCAAGTAAGCTGGATCTAAATCCATTTTAATGTGGCACAAAATGTCCAATGATACACCAATGAACGAGGTAAGAGGGCATATCTCCAAAAGAACAACTGCCCCTTGCAGGCTAAAGCTGCTTATTTTGCCACATTATAGAGCTTCCAGAGCACAGCACAGTTTCCCAAAAAACTGCTGGCAGCAGAAACATCATGTGCAAGAAGAGAGGAGTGACATTGTTGTGTTGAAGCCACTGATGAGACAGGTAGGTACTGGAGCACTGTATTAAGTTCCAGTGACCAACGAAAAGAAGTTTTTAAAAAGTTCTTGAAAATTTGAAGAAATGTGAGAAAGAACTGTTAAAACTGTTAGAGAAAGTACACTTTGACTTTAATTTGAAGCAAAACCAAGCAAATAGTGAGTGAGGTCATTGTACTTCACTAAAAAAATCCTTGAAGTAGGAATAAGAAGCCAAATTCTATGTATATACAGACAGGAAACAAAGATTGTAAGTAACGAAGGCCACTGCAATGCCACCCAAAGTATTGCTGAAAAACAGCATTTTTTCCATTGTTCTGAATTCAAGTGCATGATTTTACACCCTTCTGGAAGAAATATGCCACCTTAACTCCAGAGTCTGCTAGATGAGAAATAATACTTTGGACAAAAAAATGGCTCTATAGTTCCAAACAGCTGAAATTATAAAACACACCAGAGTATAAATATACTTTCTGGATAAGAAAGTGTATGCTATACTCACACAATGACAAAATGTAATACAAGCAACATTTTAGAGTAGAAAAAACAAATATCTCCAAACTCTAACATTGGAGATTTTCTCTTTGCTGTATAGATTTTGTGGAAGAAGTTAAATATGAAGGGAAGAATATCGATGTCAGTCTGTGAAAATCTGGGTGTTGAGGCTGTTTTGCAGTTCTCGTTGCTGTATCACTGTATTCACTTCATAGGAAAGAGGTTTTTCCAGTGATTTCAGAGCAACCGTCATGTTATCATATGCCTAATTTGTCATGCTTATAAAGTGCTTTGCAAATTGCTGAAACCTAGCACATCACTTCTTTTTCTCTGAACTCCTTCTGAAGCTTCAGTTATTGGATAGAAGCAGTTACTGGATAGAGGAAGAAAGGACTGCTTGTATTGCTTATTCCTACAGTAAATGCTGCCGAACAGTTTAGGAGCTGTTTAGCACATTCTCTTCTTAGTGAAGATATCTTCTTCTCTGTAGGCTCATGATAATTATCTGTTCTTTTGCCTTCCTTGCTCTCCTGCTTGACAGCACCCCCATTACCCTCCTAATGTACTGTAAAGGTGAAAGCATTGCAGGATTTTATTGTTGCAGTTTTGTGGGGGGGAAAAAACCAAGAACTGAATAGCCACTGAATATAAAAACAAGAAGCATATTCTTTAAAGCTCTGAGTAATTTAAAAGCATGGAGAGAGAATGAATTTAATTCTGCAGCAGCCAGTTGCTGTTACAGTCTGCTCATGTGGTTCATAGACTGGAGGCATGTCTTTATGCTGTCTGGTGCAAATATGTGTGCATTTCTGGAAAAAAAAAGAAAAAAGAAAAACTCTCTTTCCAGTTGTACATGTCTACTCAGCCTGTGCAGAGAAACCTAAGAGAAGTGTGCCACAGGGTTGGATTCAGCAGAGGGCAAGCATGATGGTTTTGGGACTGGAGCATCTTTCTTATAAGGACAGGCTAAGGGAGCTGAGTCTGCTCAGTCTTGAGAAGAGACAACTGAGAGGGGCCCCCACCAATATCTATAAGTATCTGAAAGGAGGGTGCCACGAGGATGTTTCCAGGGTCTTAGTAGTGTCAAGCAGCAGGACAAGAAGCAATGGGCAGAGACTGACGTACAGGAAGGTCCACCGGAATATGAGGAAGAAGTTCTTCACTGTGCAGGTGACTGAGCACTAGAATAGGTTGCCCAGAGAGGTTGTGGAGTCCTCCTCACTGCAGATGCTCAAGAGCTGTCTGGATGCAATTCTGTGCAATGTGTTCTGGGATGATCCTGCCTGAGCAGGGAGGTTGGACCAGATGACCCACTGTGGTGCCTTCCAACCCCACCCATTCTGTGATTCAGAGATTCCAGAGGATATCCCATATTAGCCTGTCCTGGCCAACTCTGGTGGCACTTAGGGTTGGTCTGCCCCTCACAAAGAGTGCCGACTTTACGGTTCTACAAAGTGAAATATTTGCTGTACCAGGTGTGGGAGGGGGATAAGAAGTGAAAGGAGTTTGTCTCTGAGAAGATGGAAGTTTAGATCAATGCCCGTACACACTTCTTCAGTTATGACTTGGATTTTTTTTTTTTGGTAACTTCAATATCTATTTTCTTTTTCTTTTCTTTTTCTTTTGTCACAAACTAGTGTGCCTTCCTGGCCTCGTAACTGTATCAGGACAACCTTGCATTAAACCAGTAGTTGTATCTTCTTATTTTGCTAATTACTTAATTCAGTAATCACACCTTCTTTGACACTGTAAGATCAAATAAAATTGTGTAGAGAATAATAGTAGTAGTAGTAATAATAATAATAATAATAATAATAATAATAAGTGCAAAAAATGAGAGGAAACTTAGTGGCATATTCTTGGACGTTTATCCAAAATATGAACCTGTCATCCCAACAGTTTCTGTATTAGCATGCAGAGAAAATGCTATGTAATAACTTTGTTATAATCTTAGTATGATATCAGCATTCATATTTTATAAAAAATACTCAGAGAGCTAAAAATAATAGAATTTGAATTTACAGTAAAATTCAGCACTATCACTTCTTACTGTAGTTGCACGCCACCTGAGAAATGCCAAGCTGACTCACTCCATTGTCTTAGTAGCAATTACTCAAAACATAACTTGTAGAAAATCTCTATTTGGTACCTGAAGAGTTAATCAAACCTTAGCTGCTGTGAGGGACTTCTTCCCTGCACGTCCTCAGAGACAGTTGTAATTAATTTGATCTTCTTCAGTCATTAACTCAGATTCATAGTGAGCTCTCCACACACTGCTCTATTAATTCACTGGAGATCAGTTCTCAGGATTCATTTAGTTAAGCAGCACTGCTGGATTACATTTTTAAACCCTTTAAACTGGTTGTAATTGATGTCTGTTTATAGAAGCTTACTTTAATGGAGTCAACATGAGATGAAAATCTACCATACTAGTCTAAGATTGTGCCTTGCTGTTTAAAGCACGTCTCCAGAGGCATCCAGTTAAATAAGAGACATTGCAAAATAAAATAAATTCCTCATTAATCACCAACCTAGTCTTGGTATTTTAAAAACAGGTTTTGGTCCTCCTGACTGCTTGTACCCTGGAAACAAATCTAAAGTAGATTTCGCTATGCAGTAACATACATATTTGTTAGGTATTAGGACTTGATCCTGAACTCAGTCAAAAAAGTTCCTGTTGGCTTCAATGTAAAGTCAACAAGAGTGATTGTAAAGAGCAGTGTTTTCCTCCAATTAAATCTCAATGCAGCCAGCACACTGACTGTACTTCTCATTGTCAAATGGCAACATACTTGTGAGAAGCTATTCCCAAAATACTGGACTGCAGTATTTGACATGGACTACATTCTTCAATTGCTGTTCAGCAATTAAAGCATCAGTAAGATAATGATAAAATAAAATAATTAAAGCATCAGTAAGATAATGGACTGCTGCTTAAATAGCATGACTTTAGTGTCTGTCTTCTGCATACAGTTATAATAATGGCATTTAAAACAACATACAGAGTCTGGTCAAAAATATACAGCTTGGAGGCACCTTTGGAGCCATGTAAGAGGAAAGAGTACCATTTATTATATTTCCAGCAGAAGACTGGAAATTCAGCCAACCCTCTGCAGGCCATTAACTTTTTGCATTCTGCTTCCACACTTGGACTATCTCATACCTGGTCATTTTGAAGCAAAGATAGAGGAGCTTGGGTCTATCCTATCTATGTGGCTAGACACAAACTGTGTACCATAAGACAAAATACCTCAGGTAATGTTTTCTGAAGTAGCTCATTGACCACAGAGTCCCTGTTTATGGTAAAATAATTTGAGACTATACAGACTTGCCTTTCTCTCTAAGCACTCGGAAATTTAGCTGAAATGAAGAGCAATTTCAGATGTTCACTTTCTCTGAACATGAAACCCAAGGTCTCTTAGTTTGCCATTCAAAAACCACAAGCATCGCAAACTAATATTCATACAGAACATAAAGCATGGCTTTGTGTTGGTCTCTGTGACCACAGAAGAAAGATAAACCTATTATTAAGTTATCTACTATTACATCTACTGTTACCTACTGTTCATTTGTAATTTCTTTACAGGGCTGTTGTGAGGCTAAATTAATAGCTTTAAAAACTTGCAAGATCTTGGGTGAAAGATGTTATTTAAATGCAAAATCAAACCACTGCATGCCATGGAGAAGAGATTCCTATCTTGCAGCACCCTTTTCTAGAATAATGTGTTTCAGATCTCCCTGTGTTGTGCATAAAATACAAAGAAAAGTGAGTTTTACTAGGTTACTTTAGAAATTACAGTCTTAATATTTACAAGGCCAGATTCTGTTTTGTTTTACAGGCAGCAGTTGCTCTGCAGGTAAACAGTACAGGAAACAGCTCTCAAGATGATAAAATTTTCAGGCTATTTTATCTGCTAAATATTGTGAGTATAGGGGAATGATCATGTATACCTTTTATACACAAATGGTAAAGGAATGGAAAATACTGGATACACCTTTTTTTCCTTTTTCTCAAGCCCTAATTGCAGCAACATATTTACTCAGCATTCCTTACATCCACTCAATCACTCAAAGTATGGCTTGAGTGCATAGGGACAGCGTGTGCTTTCACAAGATGAGACAAATTGCAACAATCTTCTTTAATGTGATCTCATACCACATGAGCTGAACAATACTAGAGGAAGCCAATGACAAACTCGACTGTTTGCTGCCAAATAAAAGTGAGGTGGAAATGGAGGTCGGTGATTTTCTTGGTGATGGTGTTGTTCTTGTCACGAGTGAAAAGGAACTGGGGTGCTGCTCACAGAAAATGCAGTGTGTAATTTTGTTAAGTATATGTTATTCACTGCAGCTTATAATACACACACACAAAAAACAAACAACAGCTCAAGAAAGCTGTTTGATTCTCCAAAACAGGAAAGAATCTACAAGCAAGACACAAGTAAGAAGTTGCAAAATATAAGGACATCACTTTCACTTTCTGTATTTACCTTTTTTATTTTTGCAAGATATGCCACCATATCTAACATTTATACCAGGAACTTGATCACAATCAATATTTTCACCTACTGACATGAAATGAAAATTCCTCAAAAGGTCAAACAGGTGTCTGAACAGTTGCTTAATGATAATTTTCTCTACTCATTTAATTTGGTGTAATTACTCACTGTGCTCTACTGGCAACACTGGAGAAGATCACACAACTTCTGTCCCATCCATTTGGGGCCTTACTGCCACCATCAGGCTTCTCTTCCACTGGTGCAGAATTATTTTAAGGATGCAAGAATGTTTTGAATATCAAAACCAGTTTGCATTCCAAAAAGAGAGACCGTTTTAGTGCCCCAGTTCCCATCAGGTCAGATGATTGGTGCAGTTTCCCCATACTTGTTCCCTGTGCTCAATTCCCCTGTACTGTGAGCAATGCCAATGCTGCTCCCACACTGCTACACCATGGGACCAGGACAAGATGCTGGAAAATCCAAGCCCCTGTGAGAAAGGAGCTTTCAAGGGTAGCAGATGGCACATGGACCTTAGCCCATCTTGCAGCAGGACCACTGGGGAAGCATTGATCCCTTCTGTTTATGAAGCAGTCCAAGGGCCCCACGTTCCCCTGGCCATTGGTCAGCTCCCAGGGTCACAAACATTTGTTGCCAGGCCGCACCAAAGAACACTCTGAGACTGAAGTTTTTCAAAACATTTCAGGCCCTCAGTAAACAATATATTGTTGCATTCAGTTACTGCACACATGCTCCCCTCAAACGACTCTTAATGGAAGCATTCCAGGTACACACACCCATGTTCAGGACCAAAAGTCTGTTTCTCCATGTAGAAGAGTAGCACCTCTAGTGCTACCCAAGTGTGTCCAGTTTGCACCTATACTGGGAATTCGTTCCAAAATTCTCAGAGCCCCGAATGTCTGGTCTGGCAGCATTAAGCACATTAGCTAAGTGAAATCCCTGCTTGTCATCCTCAGGACACTTGTAAGAACATAGATAAGCTGCTAATTTCAGGGAATTAATCTGCATTTGTTTTAGGGAGTCTTTTGGGATTGAATCCTACTGTATCACTCTCCTACTCTATTTCTGTACCTATATTTATGCTGAATATGTTAGTTTATATCCAAATTTACTCACAGAGTAAATGTTTGTGTGGATTAAGGTGACATTTTTTGCATGAGAGTGAAAGCCAGTGATTCCTAATAGAAAATGTACTGCTTCTTCCCAATGTGACAGGTTTATGATACAATGCAAGCTCCAGTCATAACTACAGAGAGGCCATTGCATCACCGAAATAAGTGCAAAATATCTTTACTTTTTATTTCAGAGAACAAGAAGAGTTACAGACTGCAAGAGATTTTCCCTTTTCAGAAGATGTAACACAGTGTTATACTGAAGTGAATATATCTTTTCCATTTCAAATGTGAAAAGCAGTGGCATTTACTGCCCACAAGCCATAGAACTCAGTGAGTAATATCAAACAGCTCTGTCTTCATCAATCCATACTCTGCTCAACAATCCTGCTCAAAGCTGCTTGTGGGTGATCAACAGAGTTTTAGAAAGTGATTACTAGATAATGGTATCAAATAACTATGAAAATTAAAAAATTTACATGAGTCTTGAAGCACTGGAGCACTTTATGTGAGGAACAAGTTTCTCCTTCAACACAAATATATGTTTTATATATGAAAAGATATAAAACAAATTGGGGTTTGAACGGCGTGTTGGAATTAGGTCAAGAAGAAATAAGTTTGTATTTTCTGAATAGCTACAAATACTACAAACTACTTTCCTATGAATAATGATATTACTTTAAGTAGCAGAACTGTTTTTCAGTCCCTTTATTTGGTACATTTTTTCATGATGCATGTCAAATCCATAGCAAAGTTGTTACACTTGTCACTGTGACTTTCTGCACACCTGGGCTATTTTATGACAATAAAGATTTCTTCTTCTCTACCCAAAGTACAAACATACAAGTCATCTAGAAAACAATTTACAGCTACTCATGACTTTTACAGCCAAAATATTAAAAGCTGTTAAACATAATTTGAGCTCAGAACCTCCTTGTAATCCTAAAGTTGAGATGAAAGAATTAACAATCAGTGCTACCGATTCAGATTATGTGGGAAATCAGAGTGACCTGTGATATGAAATACTTCCAGCAGCTGAAATGACCACTAAATAAATTGATGGTGGTGTTTATTATGTACAATTCATAAATGGAAGGCAAAAGATTTACTATAATACAAACATGATTATCTTGAAGAGAGAAAGGACTTGGAATAAAGTCAGACAACAGAGATCCCAGGTCATAAAGGAAATAATAAATATAAATATTTGATGTCTAGTCCCTCTCCAACTATCTCTTGATGCCATTCATATGCAGGCTATTTAAGATCTTTTAGTCAACTTCCTCTATAAAACAGACTAAAGATTGGAATCTTCTACCAGGAGAGACTTGTTCTTGCCTTCTCCTCTCTACTGAATTTAGCAATTTGTGGTTCTCTCATGCTTGTTTCAAGTTTAAGCGACTCCCTCACTTTCAAGTTCTGTTTAACTGTGCCCTTGAGGCAATCCGCATCTTAATTCTTGTCACTCTGTGGCACTTTATGTCCCTTTCATCCTCTGACTTCTGCTCCCTAACTTTCTACATCCTGTCCCCAACACGTCATGTGTTGTTCAAGCCTCGTTACCTCGTCTTCATCCCAGCCCATTCCCCAGATCCATTCTCTTGGACTCAAGCATCAACCTATTCCTGAAACAATAATGCATTATTTCTGAACAACAGCCAGTACCAACACCCAAGCTATTACTCCTCTCTGCCTTCCGCACAGGAAGTCCTACAGGGCATGGACTCCCTTTATATTTATATCTTGTACAGCCCCAAGCACACTGCGAGCGTTTAATGCATAAAATAAATAACAAGAGACATGCAGCTCTGCTGTAGACAAGAGGGAGCATTGAAGAAGCTAATCAAACTTGTACTGTGCGAGGTGGGGCTTCAACTTACAAAACACTCACAAAAGATAACTAGGGCAGGGAGGAGGAGACATACATATTGACCCAGCAAATATTCTAGCATGTCTTTAATTTAAAGGCCTTAAATAGCCCATGTGAGTAAAAGGGCGCTACCCATATGTACACGACAGGCATTTTGTTATCTACTTGAACAGCCCAATTTCCAGATGCATGAGATAACCCTTTAGGTGTCAGAGTATTTTTTTAAAGACTTCAAGAACAGAGAAGTTTACCACAGCCCTCATCATTCAATGGTTAATTACCATGCCCTTTTATCTAAATGCATCTTTTCACCATGTAACCTCAGCTATGTGTCATCCAAAGCTGTAGGTCTGTCTGTTAGACTGATTTACAGGAAGCACAGAAGTTTTCCTCATTAGGCAATTGTAGGCTGTGGTCAGTTTTCTTTCTTTACAGCTAGGAACTATCAGACTTTTCAAGTTTCCTTAATATAACTTATCTGTTATATTTGCCCTTGTCTAGAGCAAACTTTTCAGCTCTCCAACCATTTTCCAGCCGCTTTTCTACATCTTTGCCAATGAAACCATTTATGATGATGTCTATCAGAAGGGTGCAACTGTTTTTGTTAGGATCCTAGTAGTGCTACAAACAGTGATACAAACTCCCTTCCTCTGTCTGCACATAGAAATAGTTCCACTGATCAGTTTTAAGGCAGTAGAAATGGTTTACATTAATTTAGCAGTTCCCAATAAGCTTTTAGTTCATGTTTCACCATGCAGTATGACACATGCTCAGCCTTGACCTTGGGCACTATTAATCATTTAAACAACATTGCTGTACAATACAAATTTAAATGCTACAACACAAATGTGAGACTGTGGTTGTGTTCTTAGGTGTTTTGTTGTGGGGTTTTCTTTGGTGGGGGGGATGTTGTTTGTTTGTTTGTGTGTTTGTTTTACTGTTAGAGCACTAATATGCATTAGCAATTCCGTTTTTGTGCAGACAGGGGAAGACAGTCTTTACTGCACTGACAGCAAGTCAACACAGTACTTCCCAGCCATGTATGACCTGGCTTAGGGAGGTGGCATAACATACAGAGTCTGTTGTCCACCAGGACATTACAGAGCATCAGTCACTGCATCTTGGTGTTCTCACTAATGAAGATGCACCTTTTCCAGGAGGACATCAAAATCGCCCCTATCCCATTCACATATTCTTTCTGTTGCCTAAAGTTAGTCAAAGTACCAGAGATTTATCTTCCACTAAAAAAGTGCCAGTTCAAAAAAAATTAGTTCTCATGCTTCAGTTGTTTACAGTATTGACTTTCTATTATTTTATCTATGATAACATCTTGATGGATAAATAGGACAATTTAGTCCTACAGTAAGAAGCCTCAGACTCTGAAGTTTTCCCAAACACATCAATAATTATGTCTTAAAATCCAAACAAATAAAAAAAAATCCCAACAAAACAAGCAAAACCAAGCCCTTACAAAATACTTCTGTTTATTCAGGTATGCATCTTTTTTTTCCACAAAGTTACCAGGAATGCAAATAAAATATGTGCTTTACTAATCAAAAAGTCCTTTCTTTATCCATTTGGACACCTTTCCCATTTGAATGATGTGGCTCAACATTTTTTTTATTATTATTACTTATACATCGTCACAGATGAACCTGGTGCTTTGCAGAGACTTAGAATGACAAGACCATGCCCTGAGGTGCTTACAGTCTAAATTAGATGTGCACAGTGAAAGATGACAACAAACAAAAAGAGGTGTGGACTAAGAGTGTTGCAACAGGGAAAGAACAATACCTGCTACCTCACATTTCTAATAGGTGGTAGTCTTCAGTTCTTTGATTTATATTTCAGATGATTCTATATAAAAAATACACATAAGGACCAAGAATTAGAGGACATGTTTGAAAAATGAAAAAAACCCCAACATATTAAGGCCCAACAAAATAAGGGAACCCATTTTGTCCATCCTATGATCTGTGCTAGGTCCTAGCAGCTGAATTATGATGGCAAGAAAGTTAAGGGAAGGAAACTCCCCCCGTGACTTGCCAACAGAAAGATCTTATCACTCACTGACAACACTACAGCACATGGAAAGACTATTTAGTTTCTAATCTTTTACAGACAGATGGATTTGTTTGGGAAACCATTTACACTTGTGGAGAAATACCAGCATTTCAGAACCAGAAACAAACTATTTTTCATATGAAATTAAATCTAGAAAAAAAGGAGAAAAAAGTGCTTGAAAAACGAGTGGTCCTCAAAACATTGCACTTGAATATTTTTGTAATTTCTTTTCCAGGGCAAGGAATCTCTTTCACTAAATTTTCTCACAATGTTGTTATTCTTGAGTGGGATCCCTGGATGTTATAGTTAATCTTAACAATAGGAAGAAAAAGCAGACGGCTATATCTTAGAAACACATCTGAGACATAATGTGCTTTATTAATCAAAAAGTACTTTCTTAGATCCATTTTGACACCTTTCCCAATTGAATGATGTGGTTCAACATTTTAAAAACATTATTATTATTACTATTTACATCATCACAGGTGAACTTGGTGCTTTGCAGAGACCTGGAATGACAGGACCCTGCCCTGAGGTGCTTACAGTCTAAATTAGATGTACACATATTTATATCACTATTGCTGATACAAAATTCCTTCTCTAAGGTGTGGCACTTAATCTGGGTCCCTCTGGATATTCATGTAAGGAATAAACCATGTGTGGATGGGAGTCAGGAGAAAGGAGTTAGGGTCTTCGTTTCACAAGGGCCTAAGTTTTACTGTATGGCATTGGACCTATTTAACATGCCATGCAGTCTCCAACCATGGCTCTTGGCAGACTTTTGCAATGCTTAAGGGCACTGTTAGAGTGATCCTTCCCTCAGTGCATCACCCCAGGATTCAGAAATCAGCAGTCATGGGACTTCCTCAGCCTGAGGTCACATGTAAACTATTGAATTTAATTATTATGAAATAACACTAAGCCAATCCTTAAATTAATTTACCTAGTCCTGTTTGGAACACATTTATACTTTTTGGTTCCACAGCTCCCCTGTGGCTACAAGTTTCACAATTAAATTGCACACTAAGAGAAAAAGTATGTCCTTTTGCTTGCTTTGAAGCTATTCTCTAACAATTTCAAGGGGCAGTCCATGTAACTTGTTTTATTGCTCTGTGGAATTCATGACTTACAAATTTCTACATCATACTCTTTCTTTGTTCTTTTAAAAGCAAAAAACACTTATCTGCTATATTTGCCCTTGTCTAAAGCCAGGCATTCACTTGTGCACATCTTGGTCACACTTTTCTGGGTCTTCCTAGTTCTATTACATCCTGTGTCTGCATTAGTAACCAAAACTGGGGAAACCCAGGATGTGAGCAAACTACATATGTGAAAAGAAGCAACATGATGCTTTTTGCTTTTGCTCTCTCCATTTCTTCCTAATAATTGATAACATTTAAATGGCCATGCCTAACAAACTGATTCTGATGTCCCATCTCACTGCAAAGCTCATCATGGCTGTAACAAATCTCTTCTACTTATTTAACTTTTACATACTCTGGGATGTGGTGAGATGAAGGACTACTTGAGCCATTGAGGTAATTTTGGGTGTCTTTGCTACTACCTTAAGAGGCATCTCCAGAAATGTTATGAACCGTCAAACAGGGCTCTTACTCAGGGCTGAAACCTATAAATCTCTTTTTTGAGATTTCTTCTTGCTCCTCAAGTGATAGTGGCTTCATGACAGAGAACTGAAGGAGCAAAATAGGGAAATGATAAACAGGATTGTGTTTGCAGATGGTTCGCTCTTGTCTACTTTTCTCTGTTAGTTCTACAGCAGCATAATATGATTTCTTTCTCCTTTTTTATTTTTTTACCAACAAAGTAACAGGTTCAGAACCAAACATCCAAACATGACCTATTCTTCAGTATAAATTGCTGTCTTAACTTGATGAATTGAATCTTTATTTTCACACACAAAAATTGGGGAATTCAGTAAATTTCTTCAAAGCTTACTTTTAATATATGAAGTTTTGTCATGCTTACTAAACTTATGTAGTTTTTTATCCTGAAAATACTTCATTGATAGCAATGAATTTAGGAGTAAGAATTTTTCAAGATAGGTAGCTATGCAAGAAACAAAATTGGAGGCTTTAAGTTGAAAAGTGTATCTACTTTATAATTAGATCATTCTTCCTGAGAATATTCTCAATTTTCATACTTGAATTAAAAAGAATCAAAAACACCTACATTTTTGGGAACGAAGCTGTAAGAAATGTTTAGCAAGCCCCCCCACACACATTCAATTATTTTAATCTTCAGTCATAAGTCAATACTTGTAGCACTTAATAATTTTTGATTCCCTTCCTTGAACTCCCTTCAATTTATCAGTGCCTTTTTAAATACAGATTCTGTAAGATGTAGTGGAGTAATTTTTTATGAAGAAATGAGTGGTCATTAGCAATGTGCTCAAGTGAAAAAAAATATTAAAGATTAAACATACTTTTAAATGAAGAGTAACTATTATTTCATGTTGATGAAAATCATCTTTTCCCTCTTCCTGAAAACCAAATAAATCTTTTATTAAAATTGCACTGGACTTTTTGAGGCAGTCATATGCATGTGAGATTGGTCGTGTTTCTATGTATGTGGCTGGAAGTATTTTATTCAGATGACTGGATCTCAGTTATGCTATAACTCTGATGAAGAGTCAAAAAACCCCAGTATCAACAGGCTTTTGGATTGTGTACGATTTTTTGCATTATTTACAGGATGGCTGGTGATCAAATTAAGTATGAGAAATTAAAAGATTGGAAGCAGTCAAGCAAATTATTGTTGTACATACTGGTCTATGCACATTAAGGCAGTTGTGTACCATTCATTCTCTGCTTAGGGATATATTATTATTTCAGTGTGTGAAACAATTAAGTTTTTCCTCTCCAAGAAGACACATTGAACAAAGCTAACTCATGGAAACTGCTGTGAAGCACAGGTGGCTGAGGTAACCAGGAGAAGCAGGAGGTAAAAATCAGTATAAGGAATAAGTACAGACACCTCTGCACAGTTGCCCAAAGTGACACTGGTAAAAACCAAGCCTTAGTTAAGGTCTGTGAAGGCAGCTCACTACCTTTGTCTAGGAGACGTAAAGTCATGGTGGTACAGGAATCTATAAAAGAACCTCCAATTCCTTGAAAAGTCAGGCTCCAGTGGTGAAATTAACCCAATTACATTACTGCATATGGGATGATTATTCTTTTGGGCTTCCAAGCACTCAGAAGGATGGGTCTGTAAACATATACATAGTTTACTTGTATAGCCGTACCTGCTGCTTACTTAGAATAGAAAAATAACCCATTAAAAGAAGCACCAGTGGTCCAGATTAGGGCACAGAATTTGGACCTGAAGTTATACTCTCAGCTTAAGGAGAGTATACATCTATGACCACAGATATTTTAGATGTACTTGAGGCATATCACAGACTGGTCACCTAAAACTGGCACATTTGGAACTAGTGGCTTTCACTCCAGCATCTTCGTTTTCCTATATCCAAAGATCTCTGAGAGTTTTGGGAGGAAAATCTTTTGCATGAAAGGAGTGGCTGCCTTTGTACTCAGTAAAAATATTTCTAAAATATATGTTGACACTTGAGGCCAAATTCACCCATCTAAATCTCTGCACCCCAATCCATCTTAGATGCCATTGGTAGCCAGTGGGAAATGACAGGCATTTCCTACAAATGACTCACCCCTCAGTCAGCCTACGCCATTGCTGCGGGTGCCTCTCCTTGTGTACTAATTCCAAATGGTCCTGGCACTCAGCAGAATCATGTTACCAAAGTACACATCTCTGGTAAGTTAATTGGGAAGAACTGAGGCGTTTGTATCCTGTAAACTCACTTGGAAATCCCAACTCTCTTTCAAAAGACGATGCAAGACTGCTACACTTTTCAACCCAGGAACAGTGACGCCAGTTTTGGGGTTTTGAGCCTTTCTGGAGGCACTGTCTCCAGACATCCTGAGTCAAGGTTTTACTAGAGACTAAATGTGATGTTCACCTCCAGTTTTAGATCTGGCATTTCCCTGTCCTGAGCACTCCTAACAAATGAGAAAAGCATCTTGAGAATTCACTCTTGCACCTCAGTCAGGTATTCCCTCTCTTGAGAGGTGAGAAGATGAATTTTAAACCTGGCACAAGGGAAAGAGGCTCTGTCTGAGCATATAACTACTCACCCAGATATTGCTAAAGCCACTCATGCTTCCTGGAAAAGACTTATTTCTTTGAAGGTGGACTATGCTGATCTGAAATTGGACATGTCTATATTACTTCCTGCAAAACTGCATATCCTTTCTGAGGGGCATAAATTTCTTTTTTATGACTACGACGATGCAAAGCACTTTTAAATGCCCGGAGGAGAGAACTAGAAAAGAAGAATGAAAAGGAATTGAATGATTCATTAGAGTCAGAAGAAGATTTGACGAGGAATTCTATAATTCTAGACTTTTAATTTAATTGCATCTCTCTCTATTACTTTTCACCCTTCTTTACCTTCATGGAGCTTCATAAAAAATAGAATTTTAAAGAGGTCCTTTTCTTACAGCACCTAGTAAGAAATATAACACTGTTTATTCTGTTTGGACAGTACATTTTAGTTTTGAGGTTGGTGATTTATTAGACTTCTCAGGTACTAGCTTTACCTGTATACCTGGAATGTCCCAATTCCTGTTTCAGTAAAATTATGCCTTTGACATAAATTCCTGACTATTTGTGAACTTGATAACATTTTCTGTGACTAGGAGATGACTGCTATGACCTCTCTGCTTCTCTGCTCAGGTATTGGCTAAAATCTCTTCTCACTCACATTGCTCCAAGGCACAGGAGTGCTGGTGAAATCAATGGAGCTGTAGAGGATTTACACGTGTGAGCACAATCTTGCCTATATCTGTATAGAGGTATTCTTGAAGATATTGTTATGGTTTGGATCAAACAATGAAATTCATCATATAATAATTAATCTATATGTTTTTCTTGATACTAAATATCTACATATGAGTCTTTCAGTTGTTACAAGGAACCAATTTATATGAGATGAGGTTCTACCCTCCAAATTACAAATCTGATTTAATTTCTCTTTGATTCAATGGGCTTTGATTTGGTTTTACTGCATTCCTCTAGCCTACCTTTTCTGAAACCTGTTCCCTTTACTCTTGTTTCAAAGATTCGGTTGATTTCTGTGTTCACCGCTGTTCTAAGGATCACCTTTAAACCAGCTGCTCAAACAGAAGCAGCCAAATGCTAAAAGAGACTTTCTTAGCATTGGACAAAACAAATTAATAAATTAGGCATCCTAATTTCATGTTTATAAACTGCAAACAGTTAAGCAGAAGTACAAATTATTCACAGGTTCAAACATTATATGCATAAATTATCCCAAAATACTCTGCCAGATCTGCCACCACTTCTGTGGAGCAAGATGGGAAAGACCTTTCTTCAGAGAAATGCAGAGCAGGATAAAATTATATAGGTGCACTTCAGCTTGAACTACTTTCTTAAAAGTGATTTTTGCTGCTGCATGCTGTGTTTCTAAAACATATAAAAATCATCTCTTCTCCTTGTTGCCATCTCACCCTTACACATTTTTCCTTCATTTCCCAAGCAGCTTTTCATCTCATACAGGGTATTTTCCCGGCAAAATTTATTATTAAAAATCACTTGGTTTTTTTTCACAAGTCCTATCACCTACATTTTCAGAGAACCCATGCCACTTGTGACTCCTCAGCAGGACAATTTTACACGGTGTTTTTTCCTCCATTTTTCAAGTAGTATGGCCAACATTTAATTTCAAAGAAGCATCTCCTTTGAGGGCTGCAGTCTATTTCCACTGCATCAAAACGAAAAGTTTATAAAAAATAATAATGCCCAGAAACACATGACACATATAAAGATCCTGTAAATTCATTAGTAACTTCATATTAGGTAGGAGAAAAAAAGGAACAAATAGTTATAATACTTCAACAATGACCCTTTGTTTCTGAAAGAGTTCAACAATAGGCTTGGGGTTTTTGACTATTCTAATGTCAATCACTGACATTAATTCTCCGTCCCCCCATTACTACTTAACTCTATTTAGGTAATTCAGAAAACCATCGACTTGACCATTTTATCCCAGACCCTATAAATATGTTTGCTCAGCATGACTCAATAGAAATGTCTCTACCTCTGTACTTATGGAAGTGTATGCATCATTAAGAGTGCAGGAGTACATCTATACAGAGAGACACAACTTTCTAGGTACAGGTATAGGAATAGGTATAGCTATAAATATTATTAAATCATTCAAATATTTGTGTGAAATGAACCTAGGAAGTATCTCTTATATTTACCTATTTTAGCTAGTGATTAATGTTACAAATTTAAAAAGGTATATGCAGTTTTTCACTATTTTACAACAGATGAATTATTATTACAAATGTCTGTAGTGAAGCCCATGTATGCAAGTGTCATGCCCATTGTCATTTTAGGAAAAAAACCTCATTTCAAAGAAAAGAAATTTGCTGTGATACTCTAATTCCTTTGATTGAAAAACAAGCTAACTGAAAAAAACAAAAACCCAAACCAAAACACAACTTAGGACCTCCCTCTTATTCTAAGGTATGCTCAACTTGAAATAAAATTTCACAACTCTAATTATGAGAGAAAGGTAGCACTTACACAGTCACTGTATTCAGATCAATACATTATTATACCTTCAAGAGAGAAGACAGGCAAATTTGGGTGAGGAAGAAGAAAACAAATCTAAAATACTCCCTTGACCAGGGAGGTCAGAACTCTTTCATCCCAAGCAGAGCATTTTCAAATGAAAAAATGTGAGTCTCTTCTCTTAATGCACTGAACACTAATCTGCCTGTGCAACAGACTAACTCCTATATAAACATTAAACATTTATTTGTATCCTGCATAAATAGAAACAGAAGCAGTGCTTCTAACATCAGTCATTGCTGGAATAATCATGCTGCTGTGCAATTATTATGTTGGGATCCTTTTACAAAATGAAAACAGCATTCATTCGCAATTATTCATTACAGTAGGGCCCGCTCTCCTCCTGTGATTGTTATTTAAGATGAAACAGCTCTCTTGTTTTCACTGACTGAAATCAGTGAGCTTTTTGCTTACAGATAAATTTTCCTCTGGGTCAGTCCAACTTAATTTTAAGAGGTCGCATTGCATTATATTATAAATTAATTACATCAACTTCCTGCAGTTTAATGCACTTTAAGGAATAGTTAATGCA
>VZTG01007204.1:122099-144599 GCA_013397845.1 Melanocharis versteri | reverse complement strand
TCTAGGACATGAGACCATCTACTTTCAGTGACTTCATTAAAAATGCTGAAGTGGCCAACTTCCCTCAGATCAAGGTCCCGCATTCTGTTTTTTGGTCACACTAATCCTCTACCTGAAATGAGTAGAAAGTTTGTCTGTGGAATGACTGCACTGATTTGGGCCCTCCTGGAGCACAGAAGGGACAGGTACCAGGTCGACCATGTAGCTGCAACAAACCTACATGGGCAGTGGAAAGGACACTTAGTGAATTCTTTTTGGTGAGAAGATGAATTTTCCTCTGCTTGCTGTGAGAAGATGGAAGGAAGAAGGAAGGCTGACTCCGAGAGTAGATAGCTGATTGACACCTGGTAGGAATTAATCAGCGTAGACTCACATAATTGTAGCTCTACGGGAGACTGTCAAGCCTACAGTGTCTCTGAACAAATGCTGAAACCAACTTCTTCCTGTTGATTGGGAAAAAAACCCTACAGGGAACACAGACATTGACAATACACCTTAGAGTATGGATGCTGTCATATAAATCCCTAGCTTGCCCATTTTTTCTACCACTATGGGGAGAGGTTATGCACGCATCTAGCAGGACAGAGAAATATGTGGGGCAATGCATTGCTTCTACCTACAGAAGGTGTAACCAGCAGCACAGAAAAAGGCCTCAGAGTTTGAGGATGTCTTCTGGTAAACTAGGTTTCTCTGCTTTTTTGTCTTTTTTTTTTGGTCTTTTTTTTTTTTTCTGAGTAATGAGACACTTCTCTAGTAGATGATTTAAAAGAAGAAACAAAAAGAAGAGGAAAGATCACAGATAAAATGATAAAATATACTGTTTCTTTTGATGTCTCTTTTCACTTAGCCTAAATGATTAACAGTGTGGATAGGTAATCTTGACTAGAAATAAAATAGCACAACAGCTGTGAAAACAGCTATTTTAGCTCTGAGTGGAGGAATGAAAGGACTGAGAAAGAAGACTGATTTCAGGCTCACAGGTCACTTGCTGGAAGGAATCAACACCACCCTATTTACAAATTAGTATATTCATCTTAGTTTTCACGCCTCATCAGGCATGAAAAATTAAAGAACAAAGTCTGTGTACAGAACATTCTCATAAATTGAAGGTGTCCCACCATCAGACAGATGCTGAGATGAAAACCAACAGCTCTGTTTTCACCCTCTCCTACAGAAACTACTCCTCTGGCTGCAGTTTCTTCACCTATAAATTCCTCACCAAGTTACAAGACTTGACTTAAGGAAGATGACAAAACCAAACTAGCAAAAAGTCCCTCTGAAGGGAGTCCAAACTTCAGGGTCCAAGGAAACTGAGGAGAAGACATGGCTGGCTGTTTCTACAGTGTGGTCATTTCTTCATTTGTCCCATATCAAAACCCACTCACTATCCCCATTAAAAAAATAGCTATGATCATCTCTGCTCAAACACAGATGTTCTCTCTCCTAGGCTTTGTCTCCCCAAAACAAATGATCTTACAAAAATGCCACATTAAAAACATATTATAAGAAGTGTTTTAGCCCTTGAATACTGAAAAGTAACAGCAACTAGGTAAAGATTACTTTTTAAATATGAATGTGTTCAATATATCACGAGATACACAGGTTTTTCTTCAAGCATCTTACAGTTTATTGAGAAAGTCTCCTCAACCACATTCATGGAAAAAGTGTATGCTAGTATCCACAAACCGATTCCATTGTCCCCACATTTATAATATTTTACTAGCAAACTTTGGCCACATAGATGGTGAACTGAGAACTGAGCTTTTTACACATCAGCTTGCTTTTCTTCCATTGTGAGCTGCTCTCATGAACACAGCCAGAACTGGGAGCTACCCAGGACAAGAACAATTCTTTTAATGTGCATTTGTGAAGCATGTGAGGTCTTTGATCAATGCCACTAAGTGCTAGTGGGGTACAAATAAACCCTAGTGCTACCAGATCTACTCAAACTCTACTTAAATATTACCTAATGTGAAAAAAACCAAAACCTATAAACTGTGAAAGTGTAAAACTATAGCAGGAAGAAAGCATAGAAAGAAAATGAGAAATTACATATATAGTGTATTTCAGCCTGTTAAAAGAAAAACCTGAAAACTTTTGGAAAATATTTAAATGTGTGCATATACACACATGAAATTTCAAGGTAGCCAAGGTTAATATGCATATCTGCCACTATCAATAATCATTGCTAATATGTCCCTAGAATAGATATAAGTGGGAGACCTGAGAATGAAGGCAAGAATAGTACATCCATGCATAAGTGACTGCTAATTCAGAAGAAGATGCTCAATACTTTTTACAGAGGCATTTTCATTCTATATCAACAAATTGACCAGAAGAAGGGAGAAGATATGAGCAAACTTATAGGGAATGAGCAGACGGTTAATGACATGGAACACAAATAGCGCAAGGCTTCTCAGGAGACCAGGCTGAAAAGTATATATACTAGCAACTGAGCTCAGAAAGGACATGGAGCTTTAACAGGGTGTGTTAGCAAAGGGAGAAGGAAAATGACCAAAATAAGAAAGATGATACAAAAGAATTTTACTAATGTTAGAGAGCATCTATGGCAAGTTTTGGGTAAAGCCTGTATGTACAAGGGAAGAAATAGGGAAGTCAAAGACAGGTTAAATGACAGACTAATGAAGGGGATGTTGTCGGAAGTGACGGACAGTGGTGAAAGCTGAGACATCTCTGGAAAAACAAAATGTCAGAAAGAAAATCCAAGACAGCTTTGGGGAAGTCAGGGGAAGATGGATATACCCATAAGTCACCACTGTGGAGACTCTAAATGAAGCTATGTCAAAGATATGTTGAAATCAGCACAGCTTTCAAATAAATGAATAAATAAATAAATTTAATAATTAAGGAGTGTTTCATGTTATCTGTGTAAGAACAACAGTTTCATTACCTAAAAGAAGCACAGTTTGTGTGTTGATACTTTCCCCTGAAAAAAATGTAGTATATTTATTGTTTATAACATCAGGTTTGAAGGAAATTCAATGAGAAACAGTTGAATAGGCTATGTCACTATTAGTACAAATATATTTTATACAGTAGAAAAGGGATGTGTGTGTGTGTGACTAATCAGAGATGTGAAGAGGGCTCCTTTTAACTTTCTCACCTATTTATCTATTCCCTGTGCTATAATTATGTTTCTACTGAGTGAATGTAACCACCTTATTATTCTGCATGAGCTTAACCATGGGTTTACTTTATCTTGTTCTCCTGCTTAAGACCTTCATTGAAAAAACGTTTACTTGTAGACAATAGCCACTGACGAAGTACTGAGCTGGAAAACATCTTCCAACGTGGTTCCCTCATGTAAATTTCTTGTGTGGAGTCCTATTAGACTGCCAGCCTTAATTATACTGAACAGTACCACACAAAAATCAGCGGAATAATAATATTATACAATAAAATACAACTCCACATCATAAACACAATGTATTCTAGAGCAGGAATACTCAACAGGTAATAGAGGCATAAAAAGCGTTTCTCATTTCAATACCTGTGAATTAATACAATCTAATATGTTACAAGATTAACTGAGAAAGGAGAAAAACGGTTATAAAAACAAAGATCTTACAGCTGGAGGACTAGTTGGATTCCCCCCCCTAATTTAAGGGCATCACCTTCTGAGTGATGAACCCATGCATCTGAAATCATTGTTGAATGTTCACAAAACTAATGGCATTTTTTTCTGTTAAATACATAACTCTGAAACATAATACACATGCTTACAGGGATGTATGTTTGTTGATCTAATGGACTGAGCATGAACAAGTGGAAACAAGTTTGAATGGCTATACAATAAAATGCACTGATAATTGGTTGAATCAAGAAGTTAAAGAAGTCAACAGATGTGGAAAGTCATTATCCATGTAACTTTCACTTCTTTTGTAGCTGGAAAGAGAGAGTGACAGCAGAGATGAGGTACTGTGACACCCCTGAACAGCCATGTGTGTTTGAAAATACATATATCTCAACAAGTTTGAAAATTTTCTCCTAGAGATAAGTTCCAAATAAGAGAGGGCTGGCAAAAAACCCTAAAGCTGTAAATTTTTTTCAGATTTGCATTCAGCAGTACAGTCATTTGTTAATTTAATGCTGAGCATTTCTTCAGAGGCATAATTTTAAGTACTACATTTCAGAGAGAAAATCAAAGTGATTACTCTCTTTGCCTTCCCCTCTTCAACACTTTCTGGAATATATAGGGCATTTCTGAGGTGATCAGAAGGATTTGTGATTTGTTGGCAGTTGAGTGCTGCTGTGCCAATTTGAAAACCACCCTGTGTGGAAGTCTCTCCTATCCCGTCATTGGCTAACCCAAATTAGCTTGTGAGCAGAACAGGATGCTTCCCCATACTTCAAATCACTGCATCATTTTTTAGCTTGTGCTATTCCTTTCAACAATCCTGAATCTTAGTCTTCTCTCCCTTCTACTGTATCACTGATATATCACACTATCCCAAATACTTCTTTATTCTGTATTTTTGACTCCTCTTTACACATACTATTGCTCTGATGAATGCCAAGGGAAAGCTGACAAAATATAATATAGTTACAACTTTATCCATTTCCAACCTTCAATTTCTTATTTGTTATGCCATTTGTCCCATTAACTAGATCCTCTCTCCTTATTGGAGATATCTTCATTGCCATTTGTTCATCATCTTTCATGTTCTGATAGCTCTTCCTTTTTAAAATACTCATTTGCTTTATTTTTTAGAAAAAGAAAAATAAATATAAATATATCAGCCTTAACTTAATCTTTGTCCTCACATAGCACTACAACTACTGCTCCAGTCATCTTCAGTTAATTAATAATTAAACATATACTCACAATCACAGCCTAAAGTTGTTTACTAATTTCACCGTGTACCTTTACAACCTGTCTCCCATCATTTGCACTCAACAGAACCTGTTCAGATTCAGTGCTCCATCCCAGAGCACTTCACATCCCACATTTCTAAATGCTTCATTGACATGCCTTGCAGAAGGTCCTTCTAATTCCTCTTTCAGCTTTCTGTAACAGTTTCCCCACATCCCATTCCTGGCCCTCATAATATTTTTCTGATTAATCTCAAAGACATAAATTCTGTCTATATGCTGTCAGCAAACAAATCTGCCTGTCAGTTCCTTTACACATAGCCTATTTTAAGATTCTCCTTAACTACTTGCACAACCAAAACTCTTGTCCAAACTCGTATGACAACATCATTTTTTTGCCCACAAGAAAAGAACTTGCTCTCTTTTTACTCTTTTGGAGTTCTTGCTGGTTCTCCAAGGCTGCTATTTGAGATGTCTCTTCATATCATTTAGTTCACTTTTTTCATCACATCAAATAGAAACCACTTATTTTCATTTTCAAGGATTTGTATTGCCCACCTCTGCCCTTCCTCTTCTCCCATTATTTCTCATTTACTCTTCAAGGGCAGACAGCATATATTAAGGCTACACTGACCACTACTGCTTTACTGGTTTTTGTATTCCCTATCTGACCACATTAATCTGTGGTCTTCTGTATTATACACAGCTTTGGGAGGCCTTCTAGTTCTGTACTTTTTGTGGACAGCATGATGGCATCTCAGTTTGTCCATTAGGCACCTATAAAACAAATTATAAACAAGCAACCAAACAAAAATAACCATATTTTTTTCCAGACACACTCCTATCAAGGAAGTCTACCTTGACCAAGAACAAGTTGAGGGCAAGCTCTGCCTCACTGCTTTGTGGAAACAGAATAGTAAAGAGATGTTGAAAACTCTTTAATAGCTTAATAAGTTTAGTAGCTATCTTTTAAGGCAGCTATTTAACAAGCAAGTTTAATACCTTACCTTTTAAGTTTAATAGCTTCTTTCAGAAGTCAAAGGGATACCTCTACCCTAAACCAAAACCTTGAGCAAAATTGCTATGAAGTGTGTTGAACCATGTAAAGTTAGGACTGTTGGTGCATTGTGCTTCTCTTTTTTTGTGTCCTCAGCTTCACAGAAAAGCACGAGGGAAAACAACTACCTGTAAACAAGGGTGTTTCTGCCCCTGAATACTTCTGCTGGGACTGCAACCTACTGCTCTGCTTTCTCCAAGGAGCTCTGCAGTAAGAGTATAACAGAGTCCTTTCCATCTTCCTCATTGTTCAGAACTTTTTCTGAACTTGAAGTACTTCAAATCCAGGGCATCAACACAAAATATTGGTCTCCAGAAACATAAATCATGGGTACAGCAATTAAAATTAAGGTGGTGCTAAGGAATACAGGACACAGAATGAGAGGTCTATGTCTTCTTTAATGGATGTTTAATTTTTTTTAAGAAACAAGTGTTGACCCTGTGATCTCCATTTTTCCCAGGATGTTTCCTTTCTGTGAATATTTTTAGACTCATAAGTGTGAAAGGGAAGAAAATACTGTGTGGAAAGGAAGTGGATCACTTCAGAGGAAAAGGTGTGGAGGCAGATCTTGGGTTCTCTTGCTCCCTGACTTCTCAGCATCTTAATTTCCTCAGCAATGAAATGTATATAACTTTATGTAATAGTGATATTGTTGGTGTTAGTGCATGTTTAGATGGCAAGATACAAATCATGGCCATTATTTCTATATAATAAAGCCATGGTTGTCTGCTTTTTTATACACTTTTTTCCTTAATGTAGCTATGCACAGATTTTCTTTAAAGACTATCTTTGAATCTACAAACTCACCACAATAAAATCAACTGTTCTATTAACAAGGCTTGGATATCTTTCAGGAGAACAAATGAGAACATCACTGAGTAAAGTATCTCACCAGTCTTTCCCCCATAAAACATATGAGTTTCTTCCTGTCTTCTATACTCATATTAAACATGATGTATTTTATCAGCAGCTTGAAAAAAGCAAAGTGAATGAGCATCTTTTACCACTTTAACATCATATGAAAAAAGCTGGCTAGGCGAAGAAAGTGAGGCATGTTCAGCGTGAGAAGACATTATTTCTATTCTATGTTGATATCTCACTGTGTCAAACTCATCTGTTTGGTATTGGAAAAACCATGGCTGTTTCCATTTCAAGTAAGCCTAAAGCAGTACATATGTCCTCCCGTGTAGTCAGTTCCAGCATGACCTGAACTTTTTTATTAATCACTTTGCATCACATTTCTTCCTGAAAACTAAATCCAGCAAATACTTGTCTTCTTGCATTGACCTGAAGTACCTGGTCATAAAGAAACCAAAGTGATATTTTTTAATTGTGAAATTATCTGTTCTTGTGCAAAACTTGTATAAAATGGATTCCATCTCCAAATTCCATAATTAAAACACTAGAGAAGTACATCATAAAACTCTAGAGATGTACAACCAATATATAATGACCCCTTTATCCAGCACTTTTTTCATCCATGAGCTGAAAGAACAAAATGTAATCATAAACAACAGCTAACATAGTATATGCAACCTGCTTATAGAGATAAGCATAAACTACTTACAAAGTTTTGATTTCAGCATTCCGTTGAAGCTCAGTAAATCATCCAGTTCTATACCAGAAGCTTCAGAGTGTCTGCCCCTGCAGTATCCTGGCAACTGTAATTGGATCTATGTGTACAATTCTAAAGAGCAATTTGCAAGTCCTAACTCTGAGTTTCAATCTTTTTATCGCTGTTTTAAATGGGAAAAAATACTGGTATGTTTTTAAATAAAACTTGAAAACTTCTTATAAGCCAATCACAGTGATTAGTTTCAAATGTAGAGCTGATGGGTCATAATGAAATTGTGACCTATTTGTTCCTATGAAGAGATATAGATGTAAATGATAGCAAAAATCATCTTGACATGAAGTTTTAGACCAGGTACATCATTTGTGCAGCACCAGTTCTACTTCCTTCCTTTCCCATCCATTGTTTACAATATGTGCTGATTACATGAAGAAATTACTTGGTTTCAGATGTTTTAATTCTCTTCATCTAGGTGAATTATGACTGCAACAAAACCACATGTTTCCTATTCAAACCACTTACATTTCAATATTTTGTATTTCATACACCATGATGATGAGTTCTGATGGACACTCTAGTGGAAAACCTCTCAGCTGAAGGAAACATATTTTGGAGATTCCATTCTATCACCTTACCTGGCATCTTTTCTAAAGATGATGTTCTCAAAAAGTACAAAAAACCCTAACCCAGTATGCAGATTTCTTCCCTATCCCCAATGAGATGGGATGATATCTGGGTTTGTTTTGCTTTTTCACTCTTCTCTGCCTCCCTCCTCTGTTCTCCCCAGACAGATCTCTATCAGCTGTGATAATCTAGTCAGACTACAGATCAAGTAATTAAACTCTGTTTAACAAATTCTTCTTCTGTTCAAAGCTAGAACACAATGTCTCTGTGAGCCATTAAATGCTTCTATTCCTCCCTGGAAATGGATATACATGAGAGGTGGTTGAAGTGACTCTTCTATGTGCAGTTGTTAAAAGATGCAGGATAAAAGGTGCTATGTAAATGTAAGATGTACTTTTTCGTAGTCCAGTGTTTTAGTGAAAGGATGTAATTAGTGTAAGCATGACTTAACATAAATAATAGCTTTGCATTCAACATTTTAAGTGCAATATTTTAACAAGATGTAGATTATTTTATGTTGGAATAAAAAGCTGCTTGTAGAGAAATATTGTGATGATGGTCTGAAGAAGCTTTGAAATCAATAGATGACACATTACTGAAATTAGGGAGGCCTGACCTGCTCTTCTAGGAACAGCTAGTACATCAGATAGATTTGGTTTTATTTAACCTTAAATTTCTTCCAACTGTTTTCTTTCTGGTGATTTCTAAATTCCTTAAATGTTAAAGGATTTTATTGGTGTTGCTGTTCTGGTTGTTTTTTAAATCAAATTTTGTTTTATACAAGATATGATGAAAGTTTAAACCAGAGAGAAATCTTAGAAGAGCAGAAGGTTCTTAGCAATGCTGGATCTTTCAAGCCTGTGATTTATTTGCAATGTAATTCAATTATTAAAAATAGACAGTATTTTTATATCTTTCAATTCTTCTACACATAAAATCACAAAAGCCAGATATTTTCTATTAGCGTTTGATAGCATGTGGTTACTGAGCCCATAAAAAAAAAAAAAAGGGCACTTACAGTCTTAGTATAAACTATGACTAAATTTTATTAGGATGATACATTTATATATTATAAACCGATAATTTATTTGTAGATTTTTTTCCCTGCACGTTTAGTAGTTTCCCTTAGTGCAGAACGCAGGATTTTATGTGAGATATTTGAGTGTCTAAAACGATGTATGATAAATGAAGTAGCATGCTACTTATACGCTTATCATGTTCCTTGACTAGCAACAGGTTCAGCAAAGGGCACAGCCAGTAAATGAAATTTTCCACCAGGACAATATATCATCACAAGAAATGTATGCGCTGGAAACTTACAAACTTGCTCGAGATGTGGACAAGGTGTGAAACGGCAAAAAATGAAAAGCAGAAACAGCATATAGTAAATTTGAAATTCAGCTGTATTTCCACATTGGCTGAGCATGGTGCTTTAACTGTTTGAAGTAATGTATTTTAGAAAATAATAAAAACACACATGCAAATTTAACTCAGTTTTAATGCTAGGATAAATTTCTTTCATTAGATATCCTACAACTTCTTTTGAGAAAAGAAACTGTAAAGAGAGTAATCTACTGAGAGTATTTTTTTTAATCCCCTTCAGAGTCAAAATATAAAACAACATCTTTAAATGCATATTTCTTCCTCAGAGTTACAGGCTGAAAATCTGCTCCAGGAAACGTTTATCATAACCTTCTACACTCTGTGGAGAGCACTAATTAAAAATAATAATAAAAAACACAGGAAAAAAACCCAACAGTGTCTGTATATTTCCCAGTGGAATTTAGTTTGTTTACAAAAACATTCCATAATAAGAATTTCTGACATATAACCATTGAATCCTAACAAACTATAAATACTCCTGTCTTCTTGCAAAAAGGTACAACAAATACCAAGGAGAAATTTCTTGGCATTCTGGTGGTAGGTGGAAATATGGCTGAAAATATATTGAAAGTGTCTGTTTTTATGGTTAACAGCTGTACAGCCTCACTGAAGAGAGATGAGCCTTGGAAAATGTGGTCAGGTTCTGCAATTCTATCTTAAAGAAGCTTCTGAAATGTGTTGAAATTTAATTGCTGCACTGCAAGAAATCTAGCATAATGGCATTGCTTGTGTCTATGTACTATGGTAGTGTCTGTATTTAAATGCTGAAACAATTTTGTAAACTGAGAAGTAGATCTTGCTCTTTATGCCCTTACCAGATAAAATACACCTCTGGAGAGATTTGGCTGATTTAGTTTTACTGTGCACCATAATTTTAAAACCAGCAAAACTTAGTTTCGGCCATAATGTCTTTCTATCCCTTTTTGTTTTTTAACCACAAAAGTCCCTCTCTCCCATATCTTTCTCCATCTTATTTCCAATTAGCAACCCTTCTCCGACACCCTACTGAAAACAATAGTAAAATACATTTATAGTCACACTCAAACATTTATTTCATAAATGCTCAATTCCTTGCCAATCTATTTTGGTATGGACATCTTGTTTCCACGAGCTGAATTATCGCCACACTATTCCAAAGATGTTAGTGACGAAAAGTCACGAAGAGAAACACAAAAAGGAGCAATATTTCTTTAACAAACAAGAATTATCCCCGTTTCTGGACATAAATTTGCTGTGTTCACTCTCTAAGCTATACAGCCTTTCCTAGTGGCAGCACTGATGCAATTTAACCAAGGATTTTAACTGAACAACAAAACAGACTCTATGATACACCATGCCTCCAGAGACAATATGTCTCACATTCCCAGACTGGCTTCATTTTTCATCCCCTGTGTTTAGGCCTTCTGTTTTATCCCCACAATGGCAAAATTTTGACCAGACCGGTATCAAAGGAAATTCTATTCCATCCAAGGAAGGATGGGCCCAGGACAAGTCTTCACATTTTTGCTTAATTCCAGCCTTTAATCATTTTTGTTCTTTGGCTTTATGATTAATATTTTCATGCCTCACTGTGTATTGTGCCTCACACCCTATTGGATTTAATGTTTCTCTGTTCATCTCAAATCCATATTTAGTTTTCCTTTTGTGATTTTCTCTAATCTTTTATCTTTATAATACTAACTCAGAATCAAAATTTTCCTGCTTAGACTGCTGTTTTTCGAAGTACAGTGAATCAAAGTCTAAAAACACATACACAAAAGGCCATGAGAGCTATTCATGGTTTAAATAGGCAGAATTCAATGAAGTCCATGCTCTCTCCAGTACACAAGACTAGACTCTGTCTAGCCACAGACCTCTGGAAATTAGCACCAAATCACCAGTTTTAGCAACCGCAGTCTAAGGACTAACTCTCAAAGTAAAATTATTTAGTTGTGCAACTCAGTGGAAAATGAGACCACTCACTGCAAGCCTCCAGTTTATGTCCTTTGCTCTCTCTCACAGGTCTCATGATCTTTGCAATGTCTGGAACAAAAGACCTAATCTCCATGGTTGATGTCAAATGACATGGGTTTATGCACTGTCTGGTCAACTTTGTCACTAGGCAATGACTGTTGTCTTCCAGGGGCAGCCTCACTGTCATCACTGACGTAAGGAGACCACATGGGCTCTGTGACCATTTTCAGAGTGCCGGTATTTCCTGTGCCAGCTGTTTTTGCCACTGTTCAAGTTCAAAAATTGAGGCACTGTAGTGCCCAAAAGCCACTCTCTAGTTCTGAAAGCCAGGCCCTTGCATTTATTTGAAGAGTAGTTTCTTTACCATTATTTCTCTACTCATTTCTTGCTGTATATAATATCTACCTTTTTGGACAACTGGCATATTTTCAGTGCTATTTGTTTCTCCTTGCCTTGTTGGATGGATTGCAGCTTCCATGAACATTATCTTCCACCCGGTTTCTGTTCTTTCCTCCTTTTCTCATGATTGTTTTCATGTCCCATAACATTCTGGTATTCTTTTGTTTAACTTATAAAACTGACATTAGCATCCTTGATACATTCTGTATAAATACAGGAAAATATAGATCTCATTCATTTTCTTCTTTTTTTACAGAGCATAAGCAGACCAGCAGTTAACCTAATACCATCTTTCTACTTGCCACCCTTCTCAGGTGTGTGAATGAAGATAAAGATTCTTGAACTTCACCACCGCTGCCATGGCAAAATGCAACATGAACTACTTAAAATATTTCAATTTTTTTAACATAATGTCAGGTATGAAATTTTTTTGCAAGAACTGTAAGGACTGTTGATGATAGTTGACAAAGTAATATGTTTCCTTATTTTGTACCACTTTGGTCTGCTAATTCAATACCTTTCTAACAGATTGTTCTGTCTGAGACAAATAATATACCACTATAAAAAATACTATTCCATAAATCGTCATGTGGAGAAACAAAGGATCTTAATTAAGGGAGATAGCAATGATTTAACTTCTATATCTGGTTTCAAAAGCCTGGGGACACGTTCCTCTTAGTCCACATGGCACTGTGGTCTCTAAAGGAGCCACTTAGTACTTATGTGGCTTCTAAAATTCATACTGCATTCTTCCTTAAAAACGTCACCATTCTTATCTTACTTTGGCACTATGTACACTTGTCTTATGGGCATAATTAGCAAACGAAACAAAAAAAATAAAAAATGCCACGTGCCTATCAGAAATAAGTGTTGAAAGAAAAGGTTTACAAAACAATTCTCTGTTGCAGACTAGAAAATAACAAACTGCCCATACAACTGCCATATTTAATCCTGCTTTTACATGCTGTACAGATACTAGGTTTACACATTCTATGTTCAAAGCAACACTGAAGCACCAATATTTCCAATTTTTTTAAACTTTCATAGATTTTTCTATAAGCAGTTCTCCTTTTCTACAGAACAAAAGATGGCCAGGATCTTTGTCAACTAGCAGCTTTATGACTCAGGACAGGACAACTCACACTGACATTAAGAAGCTCTCTTGTGGGTGTGGAGAGCCATGGGAGCAGAAGCAGCAAATGCAGTCAAGAAAAGATCTATTTTTATGATATCTTCTCACTCCCTGAAGGTATTATGAAGAATCATCAACTAATAGTGTACTACTGTAAGTAACCTGGACTTATGATATTGTAGTATTACATTGTTGTTTCTTTGTTTAGAACGAAATAGACTCCAACATGGGGCAGAACTCAATCTTTTTTATCATTCTATCTAATCAAAGACCATGGACTAATTTCCAAAAGTATATTAATAACTCTTTCATTCACAGACTGCAAGACCAAGAGAAATACAGTTCTTCTTACATTTTTCCTTGTGCTTGATGAACATAATCTTGATTTTACTGGAATTCTTCTCTTGCCATCTTGACATCAGTCAACTATTGATTTTAACAATACAATATTATCCGTTATATTCACCCTTAGAAGACAGCTAGTCTATATGTCCCAAATTTATGGATATTACAGGACTCATATAGTTATTTGTTGGAGGGTAGGAGGGATGAAAGAGAGACAAAGAGGACAGAATAGTCAAAGGAATTCAACATACTTGCCTCTGGAAAATAAGCTTCCCAGTATTTAAAAGCCGACAGAAATTAAATTTTGCCAATAAAGATTTGGTAGCATTTTAAATTAATTTCAGGAGAAATAGAGCCTACATAACTAGGGTGAAGAAGAAAGACAAGGAAAAAATTGGGGTTTGTGGTTCATTTAAAGCACAGCCTCAAAAGTAAAACCTTCTGATGGCAAATGCTATGGATCTGAGGTTACATTAACTTAGCATTAACTTTACAAGTCAGG
The DNA here is from genome assembly GCA_013397845.1 of Melanocharis versteri. Classification (NCBI taxonomy): domain Eukaryota; kingdom Metazoa; phylum Chordata; class Aves; order Passeriformes; family Melanocharitidae; genus Melanocharis; species Melanocharis versteri. Next base: position 130,798 of record VZTG01007204.1, on the reverse strand, counting down.
AACTTTATAACGAAATGGATCTCTTCATTAGACAATCTCCAACTACTTTGTGGTCTGTGGAGATGCTATCTGATCATTCAGAGATGTACTTGTGGTTTGTAAAAATGGGGACCCTAAAGATCATCAGTCTCTCCCCTGGGGCCTTTTTACTCTGCTGACACTTAGTGAAAATCTACCAGCAATACAGTCTCAAAAGCAGCAATCATTAACTCATTCAAAGTCACAGGCACAAGGGTCTGGGGTTACCAACTATTAATTAGTGTAATTATTCCCAGGATGACAATTACCATCTGCAGAATCCACTTAACATCTATTTCTCAAAACTTGTCATTTTGCAATGCTAATGCTTCTAACAGGTTAATTGGCCACCATTTACTGGTTACATTCACTATGGTATATTGTTTCAGATGGATAGGATGGAAAGCCTATACCTAATATTGACCTCTACGGTATCCTGTGATTAAAAAGGCTGCTCCTACCATGATTAGCCACATCATTCTCCTGAAAATCATATATACTATTTGTGAAGGATTTGTGATATTTCTCCTCTTTTGAATATGCTCACAAAATATCCTGGAGAAATAACATGGTATGTTTCAAACTATACTCTTTCATAATGCACTTGTTCGAGCTAAGACACTGCATATATTAGTTGTACAATCTGATTTTAATTCTACTTTAGCTAACAGTAATATGGACTTGGTATAATTTCAAACCTGATTCTCCAATTTTGATTAGAAAAAAATGAGAATGAGAAGAGGGACAAGTCTACAGCCCATGTTTGTTCAAGAGTGTCCAAACCCTACATGCTGCTGAGCCATGCTGAAAACCCGTGCAGCGCAAAGAAACTAGAATGCTTAGCATGCATTCAAATGACACCCATGTATTTCCTAAAGGAATAGAGAGAAAGAAGTGGCATAGAGATATTTTCACCTCTCCTGTGAAAAGGAAGATTAGATGTCTTCAACAAACAAGACTTTGATAGGGCATGGAACTAATTCATTTAATAACAGAAGGAAGTAAGCCTTTGATGAGAAGATTTTTTCCAAATTTTGAAAATTTGAGAATTTTCAAAATCCACAATGGGATTAATTTTGACAAAGGCATTAATTAATCTTACTGATTCCAAAGAATATTAATCTTCTGCCAAGTTAGAGTCCTATATTTCAAACTGTGTAAAGTATGATAAATTAGTGGTTGCCATACATGGAGTCTACAGAAGAAAGATTATCTGGTAGAAGGCAGCACAAGGGCTCCTATTTCCATTACCAGTAAAGTCTGGATTGTTGAAACAGTAGGAGGATTTTCTAGTACAAAAGCAGGAGAAGTATGCAGCAAGTACGGCATCATGTTATTCTGACATGTCTCTCCTTCTTCATTCTCCAGGAAACTGACAGCAAGAGCAATCAGAGGGGTCATACAGTGAACATCAGAGTTCAAAACAAACAGAGGAACAGAAGTAGGGCAGTATGTTTTCTGGAAAAGCTTTAATTCTTTTCTCTTGCTATGCTGATGAGTCATAAATTGAAAGAGAATGTATTTTTAATTCTGTGTTAATAGCCTGTGATTAAGAATGATAAATTGCAATTTTAGCGTATATTTTAAAGGGTCTGCTGGATAGTGCCTCAGCTATGCAGGAGTAAGTGGAAGCTGATTTTTAATGTGCTGCTAGATTGTTTTTGTGTGAATTTGATGTTCTCCTTTAATAACCTCAAGTAAAAGGCTGAATGAATTCAACAACAGTAGCTTAAAAAAGTGCAATGAGTCATATTACAGGAAAATGGGGAAAAGGATACAGGACTCTCCACTGAACACAATCCTATATTGTAGGCAATCTGTGATAACACCCTTTTCATTTCAGTTCAGTCCCATAAAATTACCACTAACATTACAGCTCATGCAGAACACAGATAAATGTAAAAATGTCACAGAATTCTTCCAGATGGGACTTTTAGTTCCACTAGATCACCATCTACTTTTTTACTTGTCTAATATTTCATTACAACCTTCCATAAGTTAATTTTCTTTCCACTGACCATGTAAATCACAAATCAATTTTCATTTAAAATGCCTGACTACAGATTGCTCCTGAAAGCTCAAAGTATATGCTTCACTGAGCTCTCCAACATTCTTAATGCAGATTAGAAAAATGTTGTGGTTTTTTAAAAATCTTTTTAAAAGAATTAATTTTACATTAAAGTCTGGCATGAAACTCAAATAGTGGTATTCTTCCCTCTCCTCCCCTCCCCTCCACCTCTAAAATACAGGTATGTTTTTGAAATGCAACTGTATGTAGAGAAGAAAGTCTTTCATGACATTGACATTTGATCTTAAAACAAAAACTCAGACAAAACCATAAAGTGCTCTAGATTTGCAGAAAGCAGAGATGATTACTTAATCCCAAACCATTTCTGCGACTGTGTACTTCTCTAGTGGAAAGAAGAAAGAAAAGGAGGAAACCATTCACAGTTCAGACATTGGCTGTGTTTTATTTGAGCCATTCTTTTTTCTCTTTTTTCTCTTTGTTTGAGCTAAAATATACAACTGATTATTGTTAATTTTACTTATGGAAGCAGCCACTCTAAAGCCAATGGGATATACCTGTGAGACAACCAGGATTCAGCCTTTAAAACAATCTATAAGAAATGTTTTATTGGAACACCCAGAAAATATCCTGTAACAGTATTCTCTTTAAATACTCGTTTCTTACACTAGTTTAAAAACAATGTTCTCCCCCTACAAATTTGTAAATATACACTTGCAGACTGGACTTTGGAAACATGGTTTCTATGGCTAGTATTGCCATTGTTCTGCTGAGAAACACAGGACAGTCACTTCATTACTCTGTGCCTTAGTTTCTCCATTAGTAAACAGAGGATCATTAAAATGACTTTTTTTTCCCATATGAAATAGGACCACTTCAATGAGCTGGCACAATGCATTAGCATTTGCTTACTATTAAGAAACGGGAGTGATCTAGCAGTCACTCAACTCTTTTTTACAGATAGACTGTATTTCCTCTGTAGGAACAGAGCATGAATATTTACATGCTGTTTAATTTCAGGCTGTTTACACATGTTCTTGGTACTTGAGCAACCTGCTGTGGTGGGAGAAGGAAGCTCTTGGAACACAAAGGAATTGTAACCCTTTCTAATAGCATGACCCCAGATCACTGAAGTTTAATGAATTGATTAAGAGCAAGGGAAGAGAGAAGTGTGGCTCCTCCAAGTCTCTTTCCTGATCTGAACCCACAGGCAAGCCTTCCCTTCACTCTCTTTTCCTTTGCTTACCTAGCATATCCATATTTACCATGTCTCCCTTCACCTTTGGGATTGTCCTTCCATCTCAGAAGTTCACTTCTGTGCAGTTTTGAACCACTCTATCACAGCTCTTTGCCAGACAGTATGGCTTTGAATCCGAAGTTCTTGAAGCACTCTGACATTGGGATTCTAGCTTGGGGGTGATGGAAAGGGTGTCAGTTTAAATAAAGCTGAGTGCTCATGACAATTGAAAGTAGTTCTGTGTTAAGTGGGGCTTTCTCATAATGGAGTATGTCAGTGCTGACCACTCAAATGGGGGAAGGGAAAGGCTCTTGAGCAGACTCTGTAAATAGGGTCTTGTCAAACCATTTGCGGGTTATAGTCAGCCAAACCTTGAGGGTTTTCACATAGGGTTTTTTAAAACCCAAACCCTCAAATGTCAACAGGGCCTCAAGCATCACATCTGAAATGAATCTGCCTCACTAAAACTGAGAGTTGAGGGCCTCTGGATTTGGCTCTGCATATCACAATTACCACTTAGAGCTGACCACTTACTTGTAACAATGATGTGGAATCACTTCAGAAGAGGTGTGTGGAAAACTGTTTACTTTACTTCCTGATTAGTGAAAACCCATCATCTAAGAAGGAAACTATTCACAATGCTGAAGTCTGCAAAATCCCATCTATTAATAGTCACTGGAATCTTTATGGAGTAGGGATTACTATGAAGACAACCTGTCTGGTCTTTTAACTTTCAAAGCTAACTACTTTATCTTCAACTAAATAAACAAGCTGTTGTTTGGGTTATGTGACCAGTAAAAGGTCTACAGAAACATGTTGGAAATGCCTGTGAATTGGTTCATTTGAGTGGCTAGCTTACTTTTTTTTCTCTTTTCCATTTGTCTGGCCAGCTAAGGGCCAGAGGGCTGTGCTTTTTGGGTCTTACTACAATTGTCTCTTTTTCGATTTTTTTCACTCCTATTTCTTTCAGTGGCTTTTTGTTCCGTCAGCAATGGATTAACAAATGCCTCTAATAGTCAAGAGGTGAACAACCAAAGAGGAATCCCAATTAGAGTGGCCAGGAAACATGCTAGACACTTGAGCATCTTTCTATTAACTAGATCTTCTACTTCTATACAGTACTTTGTGAAATTCTTCTCAGGGAGAATTTGTACTCCCCAGCCTACTGGACAGAGGCTCCCGGAGGAAGGAGCTGGCTGAAGCCTAAAATGAATGGTAGAAGTATATATGCCCATAGGTGCAAGCTGGGACATGGAAAAGAAAATATCTGAAGACATATAAGTAAGGAAAGGAAAGCAGAGACTTTTCATGAGTACTATGCACTCTCCCAACAGTCTTTTTACCCATCCATGTTTTCATGTAGTCCTGTAGTACTTCTTGATGAGGTGACTAACATCTGTACAGAAAACACGACATTTGGAAAGCCTATGGTTTCATTGTTCCCATTTCAATGCCTGTCAATAGATTTATGCACACACAAACATGCAGGCATTCCATGTTCAGCATTCTGTCTTCATTTACTAAAGAGAACATTACAGCTGCTGCTGGCTAAAATCAGACTCACCAAGCTAATTTTAACTGCAGGTGCTGATGGCAGAGAACTATTTATTACATAAGCCACACAGTCCTGCAACTTGGATACTCAGTGCTCTAAGAGAAGCCTCTACCTAAATTATATTGCTCTGAATCATAAGCAATGAGGATTTATTTTCATTGCATGTACAATAGTCACAAATTACTTCTTCCTGAAGCATGTCTACATCAATGTTAGCAAGTAATTTGCTGCAGTATGAGAAGATGACCAGATGGAAGCAGTTGGTTCCAAGTCCCTTTCACTCCCTCTACTTGCAATTCAGGGTTTTTACTTTGGACTGTATCTACTCTGGTTTGCACTGAACGTATGGGTCTTGAAGCTGTACAAAGGGCCAGTTGTTGGTTTGGTCCTTTGTATCTCCACTTGTAGAGGAATTTTGAGTTTTGTTTTTTCTCCAGAAGAAATCTTTTCTGCACAGGTCAAACATGAGGAAAATGGTGAAAATACAAGGATTAATTTCAAGTCTGCTCTACCAGTTTTAAACAAAATACTTCAGTAGATACAGCCTGCTCTACAGCAAGATATATTTTATGAACAGTGATTTACTTCCTGTCTTCCTATACCACTTCAGTGAAAACTTTTCCTGTATTAATAACAGTAGGTTCAGGTTTCTCAGCCTTGGTTTCTAATCTCTACCATGCCATTTATGAAGTTTCCAGATCAGGAGACAAAAAGAACACAAGTGGAATGGGACTGTGTATAAATTGATCTGTATTGGAAATCTCATCCCATTCTGTTATTTACTTTTCTTCAAGTAAAATAATTATATTTGTATAGGTATAGGTATAGATATAGATTAGATACTACATTACAAAGCCAGAAGGGCTCCTGATCTTGTTAACATGACGGTTGTCATAGTTCATTTTGTTTTGCATGAGCAGGAGCTCATTACTGAGAACCCTTGTCATTCACATCAGATTGTGTTTTCTTAATGGAGCATTTCTGAAATGAATGGCAGGACATATAAATTTCAATTCGAACTGTACCTAGGAGTCTGGCTCCCACTGAAATCAATGGTTCTTCAGGACAAAGAAAGCTTTATAGCTTGGGTTTTTACAAGCATGCCCTAGTCTCTTGTTCAATGTACTTTTAAGAAAGCCTGAAAGTGATTTTCATATCATGTTACATGTTCAGGCATTATTTCAGCTGGTCTATTTGGCTACTTTCTATAGTAGGTTACTTGTACACTTGCAGTCTCCTAGACTCAAAAGATGCTATAGTTCTTTGTAATCCTTGCAGTGCAGTAGGATTCCATGATGCAAACATACAAGCCTTACCCTGTCTCAGTTGGCCAGAAAGTGTGTAGTTGTATAGTTTGCAGTGCAGAAGAGGTGAACTAAAACTAAGTTTCACTGCAGGGGAGGGTAATGGCAGCACTGTTTTTGCAGCAATCCCCTGCCAGGCAATCCACAGACTGGTTGCTCTGGAGGGAATCACTTACCCTCCAAGCTAGAGGTAAGACGTCAGATAAGCAGTAGCCTGCAAAAAGTGTTTAAAAGAAGAGAGAAAACTAGTGGGAAAGATTAAGGTAATTTACCCTTGTATATTGTATCCATCATAAATCCCATTGTCAGTATCTATTGTTCAAGTACCTGACAAACCTCTGTTTTTATCCTCTCCATAAAAGCCTCCATCATACGCAAAGTTGCGTACCTTTCATGGTTTTACAATAAACTGGAAGTGAGTAACAGTGCAATATCAAAGGAAATAAAACTCCAGTTGCTATCGCTGCTGGGGTTGCCTTCTGAATGTGGCTTACACAATATTTCATCTGGGCTGACACCTTTCACTCTCAATTATTTGGCTGCTGTCAAAACAAATCAATCATATTATAGCACTGTGTCTTATGTTACCATTTCACTGAAAGTTAGCTGCATTAGCTTTGAAATGTATGGAAGTATAAAATTTATCTGTATTATTTATTTAATACAACTTTCTCCCTTGTGAGTTATCTTACAAACACAGGAAACTCAAATTATCTGATGTTGAACATCGAATATATATAAATATCACTAAAAAATTTTAAAATAATGGCACTCATGGGAACATAAATGCATAAAGACACACGTATATGAGTCTTACACTTAGAACCAATTATATTATTTTGAGAAATGGAGCAAATAGTATATGTTTTTAATTTTGGTTACAACTGGCCAAGGTGCTCATATTAGATAAATGTAACATGAACAATCACTCTTGCTAAAGCAGAATAAAATAAATATTCAAAGAACTTATTTGGTTACCAGTAAAATGAAAGGTGTGGGGTTGGGGAACGGAAAGTTTTTCAAAGATGCGGCAGTGCTGGAGGGGGAAACAGTCTTTTACAATTCACAAGCACTGCTTTGGGAAAAGAAAAGCTAAAATCTTGAACAGATAATCTGAAAGTGACTGCTCTGTTCAGATGTTAGACTTAACAGTTTTCAGAAAACAGGCTCAAAATTTGTTCCTGAGAGGTTTTATCCTTTTAAAGATAAGAAAGGTAAATGAAACAACTTTCAAGGTGCCAATAAGTGAATTTCCTCAAAATGTCCTGCTATAATTTCTTTGCTTTTTAGACAGGATTCATGTCCTGTTACAACTACACCTTCTAAAATACAGGAGCCAAATATAACGGTAAAATTACAATAGTTTTATCACCTCTTCTTCAGTGATTACTGCTGATGCAACAGGAAATCAGCTACACAGTACAGAATACATTCAGGAATAGTTGGGTTGTGAATAGCTTAAGAAACCAAGCTGAAATATAAAGGATGGACAGAGACAGCTCTGAATGTGGAAAGGCACAAGACGCTGAAATGGGATCTGAGAAACAGAAAGGAAAAGATGATAGTGTAAATCTGAAGCATCACCATTTACTTGAATAGAATGAATCATTGGAAGTGAGTACCTTGTCTTTATGATGAAGATTTATTTTTAACATTGAAAAATTTATCGTATTAAAACACAGCTAAGTGAAAAAATAGTCTGTAAGATATGTCAAGTCTACAGATGATTAAGTTTAAAAGCAATACTTATGTAAAAAAAAAAAGAAAAAAAGAAAAAACTATAGCAGGAAACCATCTAAGAGCCCATATGGTGCTGGATCTTATTGACCTTGGTGGAAACCTCCAGCCTTTGAGCTGGAAAACATGACTGTAGGTCCAAAAAATAAGAAAAATTCACCTTATTTTTGCACCTACTGAAAAAAGAGCCAGAGTCTTTCATGTCTACAGACTGGAACAAAACTTAGGAATTTAGAACATTTAGATGTAGCTGTGTGTGAGGAAATCAAGGCATCTAACAGTAGTGATTTAAGCCACTTTGTAGGAAAGCATAACCACTAACTATCTACACATTTGTTTACAGGTGGGAAGACTTCCAAAAAATGTGCATGAATTGTCTTCCATCATATGGAACACCTGGACCAATGTGCAGAGCAAGAACACAGGTCTCAGGTCTGTGCCCTCTGCCACATCTGTCAGAGTAACAAGCTTGCAAAGACAAAACATTCAAGGAATGAAGGCAGTTTCAAGAAAATGAAATGGAGCCCTGAAGATCTCCATGAGTACAACTTTCTATCCAGAGGACATAAGATTGTGTAGAGGTCTGGGGACGAGAAAACTGAAGGAAGTTTCACTTTTATAATTTCTGACGTTACCAGATTCTGTTCTGTTCCCAGTAATGGGGCTATCTCAGTGGCAGACAGATTTTTTTTCTCAAATTAAAAAAAAAAAAAGGAGAAAAGAAAACGCTATGAAATGTTTCAAGATGCATAAACTTTAAGATTTTAATGAGGAAGGCCTAAGATACCTTCAGAACTTTCCACAAAAAAAAAAAAAAAAAAA